>JAPKLY010000519.1:283340-299660 GCA_026898435.1 Prunella vulgaris | reverse complement strand
CAACTTCCTCTCTTAGGAACTGACCCCTGGGCGTTTTACAAGTCCCAGTTCTTCTAACCAACCAATCTCACACCCTGAGTGGTTTGGTATTATGGTTTCCAACTGAGATAGCTCTAGCAATACAAAACAATGCTAAATATTAGAGCTATCGATCTAAGCAAATACAGAGTGAATCCTACTACAACACTAGGGAAATTTAATTGCAGAGTGTTGCTTATAGTATGCTTTGAGAGCTTGGATTCTTGAGAGTTTTCTCTTGGAAATTTCCAGTTAACCTTGAATGGGTGCAAGGTTCTCCATATTTATAGGCAAGATTCAAAATAGATCCGTTGGAGGAGATCTAATCAAATATTTCCTATTTTGGGGTGGTTGTAGGCTAGAAATACTGTTTGACCTAACCGCCATGCTTATTCTGGCAAGTCTGTCCCATCGCCTGCAACTTTGAGACGCATTAAATGCCGCATTAAATGCTGCGCAGACTTCGTACACACGTGTCGAAAGATCATTGGCTCTCCGTTCTAACGGCTAGTTGACTTTCAGACATTTGTCCTTCCTTGTACATTCAATACTCTGAGTCTCTTGTTAATAACTCAGTCTGAATGTTTGTCTTCATTGGAGTCTTACTGACATTCTCTTTGTCTCTTGTCCCATAGCATAAATAACCTTTTTGCCTTGGACTTACATGGTTTAGGTGATCTGAACTACAACCCGAGTCAGGTCTTATGTGTCTTCAGCACAGCCTGATAGATTATTCAGCCCAGTATGTGTAACCTTTTTACTTTGGACTTATATGGTTCAGATAAACTGAACCAAGGCCTAAGTCAGGTCTTAAGTGAATTCAGCATAGCCTGATAGGTTAACACTTACTCTTCACTGACAAAGTTCTGTCCTGAGTATGCTTAGTGTACTCAGTAGAAACATCAGCCAATGGTACTTCAGGATTGACTTCAGGACGGATTAACAGGCTTCGATCTTTCAGCTTCAGACCCAGGCAATCTTCAGCAAGACTGACTGACTCCTTCAGGATGGATTATACTTCAGACTTCAGTAAATTGAGTCGACTCCAATATTCTTCAGTCTTCAGCAAGTTCCATCTATACTGAATTTCTAACCTAACTATCCTGAACTATTTTATCCTGAACCGCTGTACTTAGGCAGATTCATCAGGGGTTTTGGGATCTAATCAAAATACTCAGATTGTCCCAACAAATTCTATATAACTACACCACTTTTTTGTTTCAATTTAATTCGGAGCTTTATAATTATAATTAAAACAATACAATCTTTTCAAAATTTCAACCCGATACATATTTTTCATTTCCAACTGGCCACTGATGATGTATTTCGACGGAGTGAATAAAAGTTTGTCATGCTGGCGTACATTCATAAATTTTAGAAATTCAAACCTCCAGTGTTGAGAATTTGAAGAATTTGGTATGATTTGGGCAATTTTTTCAACAGTCTTTGGGTAATTTTTCAAGTATTTTGTGAATCTAATATTCAACGCTACAAATATATAAAAATATTTTTCCCTTTTACAACAAGAAATTTTTTTTAAATAAAAATTATTGCTATTTCATATATATGCATATGATATATAATGTGAAAATTAAATAAATAATAAGATAATTAAATATGTGTACAGCTGTAAGCCAATGTGGTAAAATTTCACACAATACGATGAGACCCGCCATGTGTTGCTAGCCGGAGATAAAAAAGAAATGTACCGAATTGAAATTCCTTAAAAAGTTGAATTTTTTAATAATAATCGTGAAGCACAAGATTAAATTGAAAGTTGAGTAAAAGGTGATGCATTTTTATAGAATTAACCTTAAAATATATAAGAAATATTTTTAATTATATTACATTCATATAAAAATGCAATTGTGATAAAAATGAAAGTTCCATTAAAATTTATGTACAAACTAAATATTTTATTTAAAAAGTAAGAAGAAAAAAATTACTATATTTACATACAGTACACACGTGATAATAATTTTAGTACCAACAGAACCAACCAATTATCTACATTTTAAAGATCAATAATCATAATTATCAACCTATATTTAATACACTCAGTCAACAATTATTTTTTTACATTTAAATTGAATTTATAATTTATATATATCTTGAAATTCAAAATTCAAATCTTAAATATGGATTTTATTTTTAAAAATAAATTATTTTCTATTGATATTATTTATATGAGTTGGATTAAGATTTTTTTTTAAATGTGAGTGTCATTGAATTTTGTTAATAATTTATGTTTATATTAGTGAATAGTTTATTTATATTATTAATGTAATAAATTTGAGATACTCATATATACATTATCATGTCAAAAATTAAATTAATATATTAGAAAAAATTAAATAAAAGATTAGTGGGGGAGGGACCATATGCATTTAACTAAAATTGAACTCACAATTTTGATTACAGTGATAAAGTTGTATAATAATTTCAAATTTTTATATTTTTAAATTATAATTTTTATACTGTTATAGAAATTTTGCATAATAGAGTAAATATGAGTTGAATAATATTTTTTTTCATTTTGTACCAATTTAAAAATAGTGCTTTAAAATATACCATTTTACAATTTTATATAATATTTATCACATGTTATTACAAAACATAAAATAATTGATTGAATTTGTACAATAGTTATCACAAAGTTAAACATATAATTTTTTTTAAGAGGACAATTTTTATTAGTGGGTAGTTTTATGTTGCCACGTTCAAAATAATAATAAAAAAGACAATTGACTTAATTTATAAAGAAGTCATTCATGATTAAAAAAGAATCATATATAGTATATATAAAATTAAATTTAATTTTTTTTAATATATAAAAAAGTATAAAAATATAAATAATATCATGAAAATAAATTAAAATAATATTTATTTTATACTTACAAACCGTGTAACGCATGAGTGATATACTAAGTTGCAAATAGTTGATTGCTACCTCTTTCAACTTTATTGTAGTCTATATTATTTTTTCTATTAGAATATTCCTTTGTAGAAAATCATGCTTTGCAAGTTTATAAACTATAATTTCAAAAGAAAAATAAATCCAATAAATTAAAATTAATACTGTAGTAAAATTTAAAAACATAAATTATGTTTTAGGAAATTCGATAAAACATGAAGAACAAAGAACACAAGATTTGTTGACCCAGTTCACCTGAAAGGCTACATCTGGGGGCGTACCAAGCCAGGAGATTATTTCACTATTTTTGTGTATGAGATTCCTTTTTATAGGTTACAAACTAGGGTTACAGAAATATAAGATACATAATGAAATGACTAAACTATCATTCTAGTAAATACTTTTGATGAAGGCACATAAATGTAATTTCCTTTAACACTCCTCCTTGTGCCAAATCAAAAGGATGAATGGTGCATTAATGTTGCCTCGATAAAAACCTTGCCAAGTAACATCAATATAAGAAAAATAAATATTGGTCGAAGGGAAAATGAGTGGCAACGCACCTATGTTAAGACTCCCCCTGAAGTCTACACCTCTCAACTGATAGGCACATCTATCAAGTGAGCTCAGAAAATTTACACATTTCAATTCCTTTAAGACGTTTCTCAAAGTTATTTTGGTCAATGATTATGTAAATAAATTAGCCACATTTTCTTTAGAGCATGCTTAAATTACTTGAATCTTGAGCAAAGTTTGTTGTTGCATGCTATAGAAAAACTTTGGTAATATATGTTTCATATCACCTATATAGCACATATTCATCGCTCAATGCATGCAATACATTGAATAAAGGACCTTCAGTGGTAGAACTCAAGCCACTAACTCCTTGAATGTGTGATGATAGACTTTCACTAAATACACTCACAAATTGCTATATGTAAGGTAATAATCTCTAAATAACTTTAAGAGATATCTATCAAAGTTTCTTAACCGATACCCAAGATATCACCATGTTTCTCATGGTAAATATATAATTAGTTTGGGAACGTTCATGTGGTTAAGATATAACCAACAATAGTAGAACAAAATAACATATTATTTGGTGTATAAGTGTATAGGATAGCATTCAATATTCTCTTTAAGGGTTGCAATTTCATCTGCAGTCCTTTTCAACATTTATATAGTAAATAACATGCCCACGTCACTGGTTTCTTTTAAGTATCAAAATACATTGTTGACATTATTCCAATGATATTGTGTTGGTCCTGTAATAAATTTAGTTCACAAGTTCATTGAGAAAGTAATATCTAGCCGAGTATATTGAACTAAGTACAATAATGTGTCTATTGCACTTAAACAAGGAATTTCAGTTCCTAATATCTCTTCGTCATTTTGCTTTGGACGAAAGGGATATTTCTTTACATCCAAACATCGGCCGATCACGAGAGTGTTAACAAAATGCATTTTGTCC
The DNA here is from genome assembly GCA_026898435.1 of Prunella vulgaris. Lineage (NCBI taxonomy): Eukaryota > Viridiplantae > Streptophyta > Magnoliopsida > Lamiales > Lamiaceae > Prunella > Prunella vulgaris. The sequence continues at coordinate 295,257 of JAPKLY010000519.1, read as the reverse complement.
ATATTAAATCGCCTGAACATTTTTTGGACATATGCAGACTGGTGGATAAGTATCCACAAACTCAATAAAGTTGAGTTTTCCCAAGATCCTTTATCTCAACAATTTTAATTAGTTTTAGGATTTATCTTATTTCATTAAGAGTACCTATGCTCATCCATCAACATAAGTATCATAATCGCAAACCCAAAACTAATTTTTCTTTATAAATACGAAGGGGCATTATTTTTTGTTGTTGTAACATTTCCCAATCAAGTAGTCACTTGACTTGGTTAATAGAAGGTCATCAGACACTTTCATATATATCTCTGAATTAAGATCCCCATTGAGATATACAGTAATCATATTCATAAGCTACATTTCCAATCCTTCGGATGCTACTACGCTAATAAAGTAGTAGAATGTTATAACATCCATAATAGGAGAGTATGTCTCCTCATAATCAATTCCAGAGCGTTATGAGAAACCTTGCGCTATAAGGTAAGTTTTCTATATCAGGACCATATATTTCCCATTACGCTTTATGACAAAGAGTTATTTATGTCCTATAGGCTTTACACTTAGTCGGGCTAGCACTACCGGACCAAATACCCATCACTTTGTCAGAAATCAAGTTCTACCTGGATTGATTCTTGTATTTAGGCCAGTTTGCTCTTGTTGATATTCTACAACTGAGCTTGGTTCGATATCATTGTGCTCTATATTTTCTTGAGCAACATAATAAATAAATACATCACTAGTCTGTGTGCAATGTCTGTCCATCGACTCATTTGCACTCTCATAATTAATAGAGATTTTTCATTCTCTGAAATCATATTAAACATCGGAGCGTCCTCCAGTAATGATTCTTGGACATAACTATAATCAGAGATGATCTCATAAGATGTATTTTTGACATTGATGATCAATGAATTGAATTGTGCCGCACCTACCATTCCTTACTTTGGGTGGTGTCAATCGAACCAGGTGACCTCCCCCTTTTCCTTTTGGGAGCCACAGCCTCAACCACACCTCCACCAAGTGTGGTTGCAACACCTTTTCTACGGTGTTGTGCCCCTTATTGGGGACTTCTAACCTTGCAGGCACATTTGCAGCTGATATGTATGACCCAGTCACTTTAGCAATATCAATGAACGAATCAGGCATCGAATCTGTTACGTTCTAGATATTTATTATTTTACATCACTTTTTCATTGTGAAATTTTGGGGATCAAATAAGACAAAGTAATAATCGACCACGATACTTCCTGTCGTTCCCACAGAAAATTCTTTTTCTTATCTCCCCCTAACGAAGGGAAGACTGTCTCATTTAAGTGACAACCCGCAAATCTAGCGGTAAATAGTTCACCTGTCAAAGGTTTTAAGTAGCGGATAATTGTTCGAGATTCATATCAAACATAAATACCTAATCGTTTCCAATAACCCATTTAGTGCGTTGTGGAGGCGCAATAGGCACATATGTTACACAACCAAAGATGCGTAAATGTAAAATATCAGGCTTATATCCAGTTACCAACTGGTACGCATGTTGTTAACATTGGGTCTAGAACGAATAAGTAAAGATGCATGCAATATTGCATAACCCTATGCAGAGATAGGCATGTTGGTGCGCATAACCAGTGCCTAACCACCATATATTTCTTTAGATGGTGGCCTCTATGAGACCATTTTGTGTAGCACATGGGTATCGAGATGCTTTACATTGATCCTGATATATATGCAATAATCATCAAATGTTGTTGATGTAATAATGTTATTAGGGTGGTGAGCCCTAAGACATGTACTTTGTGCTAAGAGTTTTGCATACATAATATCTTGTGGACAGTAAAGTGACATGTGACCCGTATGTCGAAATATAATCCAGCATCATAGTACTTGAATGATCCGCACTCTGGATTATTTAATCCACAAATATCATCATATATTTTGTGTAAGAATGAAATATTTTATTTTATATCTTTAGCTTAAAATAGGTCTCAATGTTACTTTTGCTAAAGAATAGACTTTGCAGAATGAGTAACTTGCCTTTGAATTTATAATGAGGCAGAGTGAGATGTAAATAGTGTCTCTGGTGCTTCAGAAAATAAGAAGTGCGACAATGCAGCAACAAGATTGATATTGTGCATTATACCAATTTTCATCTCATTTCATGTGTCACTCTAAAAATAAAGACATAATGTGAGTTCTTCAACATTATGAATTATTATACAAAAGCCCATATCTATAAGTATCACATAGTCCACCAGTGATAAAATATAGTTAAATTCAAACAGTAGTGAGGTTCATCCCACTAGATTGACATCTTAGTTCCTTTAAAATGTGTTTTCTTTCACATTTATTTGATATATAAATTTCATTCTCACAGTGTATTTATAAATAACGTTGGCACAAACATCTATATATTTTACAGGGTTCGATTAGCTCTTGATGCATATGGAGCTTTTCTGATTTCAACAATTGTCTCATTAGACACTGTTCCTTGTTCTTTTTAGAAATCTCAAATTCTTTTAAGTTCCAATATAAATAAATGATTTACTTTTCAATTTGAATAAAATGATTTGCTTTTCATTTAATATTTTCTTTTAATTTGTAGATGTATCACTTTACATTGTGATAATATAACTTTTGAACCATATATACTAAATAAATTCAGTAACTTTGAATTAAATCTAATGAACCAACGTTAATAAAACTAATGTCTCGTATCAAAATCCAACTCAAATTTCATCAATAGTCTAAATAACTTTAAGACTAAAACGAGTATTTTAAATAAATGAGGCATAATGCCTTTTCAACATTCTTGAAGTATGAGTAATTCCATGTTGACATTAAACTTCATTATCGTGAGGCTAATATGGTGGGTATCTTGTACTTTAGATTCCCTATATCATTTATAATTGTGTGCTATAGTCTACTTGCAATATAATTTGATTTGATACACCACTGCTACACGTGGTGGAATTATTCTCATATCCATATGAATTAGTACATCACATCCCATTTTCTTTTGGGTTCATTAATCAAAATTAGCTTTGAGAAATTTCTTTGTCCCAACCAATAGATTGTAAAAGAAATATTGTGTCATTAGCTGAAGTACTAAAATGATAAGGAACAACATATCCTTATTAAAATTATTGACTCTTTCTGTAGTCAAGAAAATAAATTTCATTTCATTGGCTATAAGTTCTGAAAATATAAATGTCTCCAAGTGTCCATTTAAGGTCCCACACAGTTCGTTGTGTGGATAAATTCTTTAATTTGGCCTTGTTAGACAATTCTTTGTCCTTGATATCCGTGGATAAATTGATTTTGGAAACATAAATTCTTCCCTTAAAAACTCAAGAATGGTACTCAGTTTCTTTGGAGTACAATACAGTATAATCAGGTCGAGTACGTTCAACCATTTATTATAACACAAGGAAGGATATGAATTTAATATGCAAGCATAACAATATATAATAATTTTTTCTTCAAGAATGTATTCATTTGAATTAGATTTTGAGACTATAGGTCACATATTTATCGATGCTTTGTGAAAATACTTCATTACTTTGATTTGTAATTCACAATTATCTTCCATGAATTTTCTTTATCATGAAGATTAAAAAAAAAATTATAAAAGGCCCAAAGAAATGGTCCAAGTAATGGCCAAACTAAAAAAAAAATAAAAAAATTAAGGCTGCTATTTTTTTTTATTTAACATGGTAGATGAGTTTTCGGGCCAGACATCCAAAACATAAAGGCCCAATTAGTTTTAAAAGAAGGATGCCCAACACTAAATGGCCTAAGACAAAAGGAACAGGCCCATTAGGTAAAGGAATTAGGCCAAATTGGTCAAATAGATAAGAAAATGGGAAATCGTCTGGTAGCGATTTTTCAGTTGGCAACACAAGATTTAGTCAAGGGTTTTTAAAAAAAAAATCAACGCCGATTTCGTGTGCCGAATTTTTCGCAGAAAAAATCGGGGCAACCGGCGATTCGTCGTCGCCGGAAAGTATAGCGTTCGCACAATTGCCGACCGCCGTAACCCAGCCGTTCGTCGCCATCGCGTTGGACAGATAGTCATCGCGACAGAGGGCGCCATCACCGTCGCCGCGGGCGATCGTGTCTCGCGACGTAGTGCCGTCGTCGCGGCCGTCCGACGAGCCGCTTCAGGGGCCGTCTAATTGCCGGCGCTTTCCGCCGTCACGCCGTCACATGTGTGTCGCTCAGAGGCGTCGCACATAGGCGTTGTACAGAGACGTCGCACCGGAGGTGCCGTCATGCATAGCTGGGCGCTGTGCCGGCGTCGAGATTGGCGTGGTCAGGCGGCCGCCGAAGGTAGGGTTCCGATTTCAATTTGGGTATTTCCGATTTTGGGTTTGTGATTTTGGGGATTTTTGTAGAAACATTTGTTTGCGGAAATCTGGGTTCTCAATTGAAGAAGAGGAACAATAATATATGCCGTATATATGTATTGAAAAAGGAATAAGAACAGAGCAGTAGGAATATTGGTTCATGAAACGAGCATCTATTCTTTTGACAGAATATATACGAACAGAAAATACATATACACAATTTTGCAGGTGTAATAAGCATATGATTTGGGTATGAACTAAATATGGATAACACATATAATTCATCACTGGAAATTCATATAAAACTGATATAGCATACCGATCATATAGGTCAAATATATACGGACCATAACAGCATATTGGGCATATGAATATATTAAAACAGAATCATATATAAGAAGCTAAGTCATAAATATACCCAGCAGATAATCATAATCGCGTAATAATTCAGGCATAAATCTGCAGGATTCCAAATTCTTAAATATGGAATTTTCAAATTAATGTAAATGAGAAAACTTACGGTTTCAGCAAAATAAATTAAAATTAATTTGATTCTGATTCGTTCCAGAAACTCCGTGAGCAATCCTCTCGTGAATCCTATTCCTCATATGGCTAGAACTCGTGGTGAAATTTTGGTAGTGCTCGTGCTGATAACGTGTTTTAGGAAATTCGATAAAACATGAAGAACAAAGAACACAAGATTTGTTGACCCAGTTCACCTGAAAGACTACATCTGGGGGCGTACCAAGCCAGGAGATTATTTCACTATTTCTGTGTATGAGATTCCTTTTTATAGGTTACAAACTAGGGTTACAGAAATATAAGATACATAATAAATGACTAAATTATCCTTCTAGTAAATACTTTTGATGAAGGCACATAAATGTAATTTCCTTTAACAAATTACAATTTTTTTGACCGGCAAAAAACATAAATTATTTTAAATGAGAGGAAATGTTTAATAAATCGTATATATTAAAAAAAAAAAAAAAAAGTTGTCCGAATAAAACGTTTTTACATGAGAGAGCGAGAGAAAGAGAGAGAGACATCGCGTTTTCTCGAGAGGTTTGCTTTGTAGTCGAGTTTTACTCTTGGGATCTGATTCTGTGTTCTCTGTAGCTCCACATCAATTTTCTCACTTTTGAGCCCTACTTTCATTCCCTAAAATTGATTTTCCCTTTCAGAATCCCAACCTTTTCCCTTTTCTCATTTGCGGCAGTTTAATTCTTCCGCCGTACATTTTTGGGGGCTTCAATGCCGAAGAGCCGAAATTTTGTTTATGAAGACAGTCATTCGATCAATAGTAGTTGAGTAAGAATATTCGACGTTTTTCTGTAATATTTGTTTTGAATTTATTGAAGATGATTCCGGTTGGTGGGATTACGTGTTGCCTGGGTGCAGCTGCGCTTTATCTTCTCGGAAGGAGCAGCGGAAGGTACACTTTTTTTTTTTTTTGTATTTTTTTCTTTCAAAATATTAATTTCTTAATTTTAGGGATGCTGATGTTCTGAAGTCTGTCACTCGAGTGAATCAGTTGAAGGACTTGGGTTAGTGAAATTTCTCAGCATTATTTAATTCAATTTTCCATACATACGTTGTAGTTTGTTGGATAAATATTTGTATGGCTGGATCTTTATAATGTGCACATATTGTCAATTGCTCTTAGCAAGTTAAGAACGGTTATGCCCAATCGAGCCCATTTCTCGCTTTTATATGGTATACTTTCTCTTTATAGGGTATTCTTTGGATTCTGATTGCTTTACTTTTTCTATCTTGAAGTGATTGGAGCCAAATATGATTGACTACTTAATTTAGCCAAATGTGGACTATTTGCGAACAATTTGTTTGCCAAATCAGTTACATATTTGGTAGCATAACTAGTATACGTCAAAGAAAATTTTAGCTTTGTTTGGCCCCAAAGACAAACTGAAGTGAGATGCTTGAGCTTGAAATAATATTGTTGTAGTGAAAGCATTTTGTAATTATGCATTTATTATGGATCCTCATCTGCTTATAGTCTTCAAGAAACGTTTCTAATATACTAGTCTCTTCTGTTCAAAGTCATTATATTTAGATATATGATTCTTGTATCTCTTCTCTAGAGCCTAAAAGAAAGGGAACCATAATTGGTTGATCTTGATTTTCCGTTTCCCTTTCTTTACTCTATCTAGAGAAACCACTATTGGATTTTCTGTTGCATGATTTCTTAATTACTTCTGTGTTTCGGGGGCTAACTAAACCAAGTTGAAAGTAGTTAACTGGAGTAGATTGTATGGTTTATGTTTCTTTTCATGGCTGTAAGACTTATTATTTTAGACCTCAGCACATTAATCAGTTGGAATAGATTGTTGGCCTGTTATGTTTCCATTAAACTTCTCGTAAATGCTTCCTTTTTTCAGCTCCATTATTGGATGCTGCAAGCAAAGCGATTCCATTGGTTGTCACAGTGTCTGGATGGGTTGGTTCAGATACACCAATTAATTGCGAGTACAGTGGTTTACGTGGTGTAATTGTGGAGCAAACGGTACTCAGACTAACTATTACGGAAGGAGTGATTATTTTTCAATAGTAACCATTACTTGGTTCTTAGAAAATTATCTCTTTAATGTTCATAGGCGGAGCAGCACTTTTTGAAACACAATGATGCAGGTTCTTGGATACAAGATTCAGCCTTGATGCTGTCCATGTGCAAAGAAGTTCCCTGGTACCTTGTGAGAATCTGCCTTCCTGCAATGGCTTGTCAGGGTGCAATTTTTTTTATTAATTAAACAAACATTCACATTCTTCTGAACTGTCATATTGTCAGAAATGAAAATGATGCTCTTCATGCAATTTCTTTAGGGGGTTTAGAGTTGTGTAATTATAAGTGTGCTTCTTTTTGTGTAGGATGATGGTAGTAGTCGTGTACATGTTTTTGGAGCACGTGGTGCCACTGGTTTGGTACTAACAGTAGGAAGTGAGGTATTTGAGGAGTCAGGACGATCCCTAGTGCGTGGAACATTAGACTATCTTCAAGGCCTAAAGGTTTGGATTGCGCTGCACACTTTTGTGGTTTTGATGTAAAGTTTACAATGTCAAAAACTCCGTGCTTGTTCTGTCAAAGTTTAAATGATCATTTTCTTATCTACATAGATGCTTGGGGTCAAGAGAATTGAACGAGTTTTGCCAACTGGTACGCCCTTGACAGTTGTTGGCGAGGTATGTTACTCCTAGATGACACATATTCTCTTTCTTAATTCTTTTCATGAAAGCCTACTTTCCACATAAACATATCTTAAAACAATGAAAGCTGGAACACTGATAAAGGGAAGGGATTGTTTGATGTATAGCAATATATTATGATTACTATGAACTAAAGCTAAATGAATAAGCAATGGTGTCTCTTGTAATACATCCTCATGGAATCATAGCTTATTTTTTATTAATAATATGTTTTCTCTAAAATGAAGTTCTGTGAATTTTGTCATGTTCATGAATATTTGGCCTTTAAAAAAAGGTTTAGCATCTTGATAATATAAGCTGATCTTGGGTTTGAGTTTACAACACATAATATTCTTTGGTTTAGTTTTGACAAATGATCTCGTATGTTTGTAAATCTTTCTTCTTTTGAGAATTATTTTAATATTGCTAGCCAACTTCTTTTCTTCCATTATCAGGCCGTTAAGGATGATATTGGATCTGTTCGAATTCAGCGACCACATAAAGGCCCATTTTATGTTTCTGATAAAACTATTGATCAGCTGATTGCAAATCTTGGGAAATGGTCAAGGTATATTTATCTCCTTCTCTCTTGTCTAGGCATATCCTCTCAGACTCGAACTGTTAAGCAATAGGACAAAGAAACATTTCCACCTTATAATGTGCTCAATAAGAATTCCACATACTTTCCGTTTGATATGGTTCTTTTCTTCAGATTGTACAAGTATGCCTCGGTTGGTTTTACAGCATTTGGGATTTACCTTCTTGCTAAGAATGCAGTCCAATATATTTTGGAGAGAAGGCGCCACTGGGAAATGCGGAAGAGGTAATTTTTATGGGTCTTCCTTTCTTTTGCCTTTCTCATGACTAGCATTTCTACCCGTGTGATTCACGGTTTAAAATTATTCATGTACATTAAATATAATTATATTAGAAAGTAATTAGTATATCTTATCATAAACATAAACATTTGTAGTATGTTTTTTAATGAAAATAACTTGTTACACCAGTGGTTGTTCAGGAGAAACACATCACCAAATTCCTATTTAATGGCAGTACCAATTGATAATGATATTCTATATATTGGATTTTGAAAGGGTTGGCGCCTCAAAGAAGCCAAATGAAATTACTGGCAAAATATTTTAGAGATAATATAAAAGAACCTCAATAATAATAAAAAGTGGGAATCTTAACAAATTTGGAAGGACATTACTTTTGGTGGATATATTCAGGCACTAAAACCACGCGTGAAAATCACGATAACACAATAGGGCGATTGTTCTTCACGCAGAAAGCATATTGTTCTTATACTTTGACAGACACTGCTACTTTTACATATTTATAGATTACTTTTTTTTTCTTTAATCATAAGTTGCTTAAACAATGGTCCACTCAGGGTCCTTGCTGCTGCAGCCAAGAAAGCTGGGCAAGATGGAGAAAGTAACTTACTGAATCCCTTACCTGTGTAACTTTATCATTTTGCCTTATGTGCTCATCAAGCAATCAAAATCTGCTTCTTCCTTCTCTCATGGTTTGCAGGTTTAAATAGCAAAGCTGAGAATGGATCAAATTATGCTAACAAGGACCAGTTGATGCCAGATTTATGTGTAATATGTTTGGAGCAAGAATACAATTCAGTTTTTGTCCCGTAAGTTCTTGTTGCTATCTTACTTTATGGTTTAACCCCCTCTTTATGAATTCCAATTCATATTATATATGCATTAACTATATGTGTGTCTGCCTTGTAAATATCTGATTCCTGGCTTGGTGATGACTATATAATTCCATCCATTTAGTGATATAAGCTGTGAGTTTACTCTGTGAGTACACATAGTGTTAAGCTGTCAATTTGGAGGGAGTTGTGTCAGGTTTTGTTACATGTGTCTGATAGTAAAATATTAACTGGTTCAGTCTGGCTGCATTGGCTAACCTTTCTTACGTTCAAGTGTGCATTTTCTCCAGCAACAAAATTGCAATGCCTGTTTTATGCGAGGCTCGTAAACATGATTTTTCATTGACCTACTTTCAGGTGTGGTCATATGTGCTGCTGTATGGCATGCTCTTCACATTTGACCATCTGTCCGCTATGTAGAAGACGGATTGAGCAAGTAGTAAGAACATTCAGGCATTGACTTTCACTGAGTCTTTTCTAACAGCATATGATACTGGATTTCTGAGATGCTGTTCCATTTTGCCTCGAGTTGGAGATGCATTTCCTGTTTCCAATCTACTACCATGAGATTCCTATCTGGGTACCACTCTTTTTCATGTACATTACCAATTTGTAAATAGCATCTTTACTTCTTTATTGAAAGCAAAACTGAGTTATATATACCTGGACAAAGGGATATCCGCATCATGGTATGTCTCAAATCGACTCGAGTAGGTTTAGATTGCCTTCTATTCAATGTGCTGTGACATGTGTTCACATAATATCGCTTGTTAACTGATATATGATTATAGTTGTGTCTGATGATAATCTTGCTGTTTGTGGAGTTCAGATTCATGGATTTCGTCCATTGTATCTGTGAACATTGTGGATTTTAAATTCTTGTTGGTCTATTGGCGACGAGGTCCACACCCTGTCCTTCCTTCTCGACTCTAATTATGTATAGGACAGTCTCACGTATGAGACTGATATTTCTGTTTATCTTTGTGATACTTAAATTTCAGAAGTATTAGCCTCTGTTTATCTTTGTGATACTTAAATTTCAAAAGTATCATAAAAATATGTAAGGGAGTTACGTTTCATACATGACACCGTCTATACAAAATTTTTAGTGTGATGGATCTTGGTCCTTTTAGAAAAAGAAAAAAAGAAAATGATGATTTACATATAGGTTCAAGAAAATCATAATTTTTTTTTTCTGTACAGCACTTATTTATGACGTTTTTGAATTTATATATAACTCACCCAAAAGAAAAAAGGAACTACTCCAGAGTCTGTTACCAGCACATAGATCAGACTAATGTTAGTCAAACCACAACGTGTGTTAAATTGGTATCTACTATAATTTACACTTCAATACTTCATACAAAAATTAGCGTTTTAACTTATACTCTGTGTCATGGATGCAAATTTTACATTCTTGCATTAAGTTGGTGTAAATATTTGTGAAAAATGGATTGTGAAATGTAAGGGTATGTCTGTTTCGGTATTTATCTGGGTGGACTTAGGACTTTGCGATCAGTTCTACATACGAATTTTGGTTTAATATTAGTTTTAATATTAGAATTTTAAGTCTTCTTCTTGATTCACACCTACAATTATGTATACATCTATTATTATTTTTCATAAAATTCAGTACAATTATATATTGTTTTCTATTCATTCTCTCTTCTATTTTTTTCTCACCTAATATAGTATGATAATAAAATATCAACAAATATTAAACTTTAGTTTGACATAAATTAGAATCTTACTCTATTAAAATTTCAAAATAAAATACATATTTATCAAGATTTTCAAAATTTAAGATTTTAGAGTAATAATTTTTCTCACACCTAAATTTCAAATCAAATGTACCCGGACAAATAAGACATGCTTAATGCGGTTGGAGTTTTGATCTTCTTTCGTTCATCCGATATTAAAATTTCAAAATAAAATACATACTTATATAATTTATCAATATTTTCAAATTTTAAGATTTTAGAGTAATAATTTTTTCCGCACACCTAAATTTCAAAACAAACTTACCCATAATTCCTCCGACCAAGAAGACATGTTTAATGCGGTTGGAGTTTTGATCTTCTTTCGTTCATCCTATTTCGTTATCATAAGTGCGATGATAACTACTCTGTAAACTTGTAGCTTTTTATCTTTAGCAAACTTTTCTTTTATGTGTGTGTATACAGACAATCAAAGGTGTATTGATTCATTTTGTTTAACCTACTTAATTGATAGGATGATACATACTCCTCCGTCCACAATAAATGGTCTTATTTTTTACATTTAATTTAGTATAATATATCAGGGTATTATGAGATATTGTGAAATCCGTTTAAATTCGTAAATAGACCTCATAATACCCCTTAACACCCTCCGATATATTGCATTAAATAATGTGCATAAAAATAGGATTATTTATTGTGGACGGAGTATTATTTGCATAATATCATTATTTATTATAATGAAGTAGTATAAATGTGCATGCTAAAAAGTAATAGTTTGTGCGTTGAAACATATTAATTCATATTCTAAACCATATATACTAGTTCATGTAATTAACGTACAACTAATATTATCTAATTCTCATGAATAAAATGGCAAAAAGAAAAAAAAAAGTGTCAATAAAAAAAATCCATGCGATGATAGGAAAAAAGAGCAGAAAAACGCGAAATAATAATAATAATAATAATAATAATAATAATAATAATAATAATAA
>JAPKLY010000519.1:195410-283330 GCA_026898435.1 Prunella vulgaris | reverse complement strand
AATAATAATAATAATAATAATAATAATAATAATAATAATAATAATAAAAGGAAAAATGTGAGAAGAAAAGAAAAACGTGAAAGCATGAGCAAAAAAAAAAAAAAAAAGAGGAAAAATGAAATTCAAAAGAGCCATTCATCAGAAATGAAGTGTCATGAACCCCATGCTATGCAATTTTAATTTGTAGCTAAAACGCAATCACTACTAATTCATATATGCGCTAAATAATGCTTCCTTAAAATATGGGCTTAGACTTGTACGTTTATGCATGGTTACGTAGTACTCTCAACCAACTTTTGGGCACTAATATTAAAAAGATATAAAATTATTGATATAGTACTTGTAATATGATGGAGAAAAGTAAAAAAATAATGAGAATAATAATAAAAAAGTTAATAGTAGTTTCCTAAAAAAAGTAAAAAAACAAATGAACAACATATAGTAGGACAGACGAAAATAACAAAATGAGCAATTTATAGTGGGACGGAATAAGTAATATTAATTGTGTTATTTTTTGCTTCATTTATTGAAAATATGCTTTAAGAAGAGAGCTAATATATAATTCATTTAATTCCGAATTTGAATATATAAGAAATTGAATTTTAAAATTTATTGTAACAAAAGACTAAAAAAAGGGGTGCCACAATGAAAAAAATTTGTCAAGAAAAAGTGATACAAATCCTATTCCGGGTGATATCTTTAGGCAACTTTTCATTTCATTTTGAGCAAAATATTGTGTTAAATCATTGTTCTTAGATCGACATCTTCTAAAAAATAACTGTCTTATAATTCACAAATACCGAGCATATGAAGAACATTAATTGTTTTAAGGAAATTGTGTTCATCACATGCCTCGATTTTTCTAAATTTTTTTTATTTTTTATTTTCAATCACCTACAACTTTACCCCTCTAGCATCACTTTGATTCCTTAGTTGGATGTTTGGCATGTAAAATTTTAAAAAGATATTTGATGAACTATAATAATTTTGGATTCATGTGTTAAAAGATCCGGGAATATAATATAAGAATTATAATGCACTTTAATCGTGAAACTTATTGCATTTTATGTGTACTTTTTATATAACTAGTTATAAGGCACGTGTGTTGCACGTTTTATAAATATATAATTTGTCAATTTTATTATTATTGAGAATTTTCTATTATGTATATATAGCTAAAACCTAAAAAAAATTGTCTAGGAAGAAAGATATATTTATTGAATATATATATATATATATTATCAAATATAATATTATATTATATAATTTGATTCTTGAATTATCATCATGCACATCTTAAAGATATATTCAATATATTATAAATAAAATTTTATTAGGAGACAAAATTAAAAAGCCAAAAAAATAAAAATCAATTATAAATAATTAAAAAAGCTCAAAACATCATAGTTCCAAATCCCTCCATCCAAATACAACTTAATTATTAAAAATTTCATAAACTAAATTATTTATTTATATTACGTTAATTACATGCGTCATTGTGAGACACATCAATTTTATAATTCTTACTCAATTATCTATTAATTTCTATGCAAATAAGTATAGTGAATTTTGGTTGTGAATTTAAAATATGTAATTCAAATTTTACGTCCAAACACATGATCATTATAAAAGTTTCACGAACTAAATTATTTGTTACTGTAAAATTCACGAAACGGTTAGAGCTCTACTATCTATAATCGAGAGATTATGAGTTTGAATTACAATTTTACCAATAAAATAATTATTAGCGTAAAATTGTAAGTTCGAAAAATCATAGTTCCCAATTCACTCATCTAAATACAACCTAATTATTAGAAGTTTCTTGTACTATATTAGTTGTTTACATTAAGTTAATTACACATGTCATTGTGATATACATCAAATTTATAATTTTTACTCAATTATCTACTAATTTTTATCCAAACAACTGTGAATTAGATTATTGATTTAAAATTTAAAATTTCTCCATCCAAATGCGACTTAATTATTAGAAGTTTTACGAACTAAATCATTTGTTAGCGTAAGATTGATGGTTAGAGCTCCACTACCTATAACCGAGAGGTTATAGGATCAAGTTGTAACTTTAGCAACAAAAAATTATTAGCGTAAATTTGTGATTCATTTACTGATAATTACCTAATCTAAATAAACATAGAAGAGTTACACTCATGTAAACCGTTTTACGGTGTAAAATATACCATGTTAAAAATTCCCTGATCCTTAACCGGGTCGGGACGGATTTGGACAGTTTTTCCCAAAATATTCGCAGTTGTAATTCCAGAATTTTCACTCTCATGTATGTTACAATTTGGGCAAATGCATGTTACTATTAGGCAAAATGTGTGTACAACCAGATTAAATGTTGTTTTTTTACATATATTCATTTATTTTTTAGAAATAACATTTGTTTCATACAATCTAATAGAAAAATGTGTTACTATAAGAAAAAATATTATTTTTTCATAAATATTTATATAAAAAAAATGTTCTTGTAATAACACACATTTTGCTATTATATTATATAAAAATTATTTATTTTATAAAACTAAATGAATATATACAAAAAGAACAATATTTCATAAGATTGTAACACACATTTGCACTAATAGTAACACACATTTGCTCCCTAATTTGTGTTACAATATGAGCAAATGTGTGTTACTTTTGTTGATAAAAGGATATAAGTCCAATGATTGAAGAACAATTAAAGTATAAACAAGCTAAAATATAAGCTGCTCGCCAGCTTGCTCGCCCAAGCTCTAGGTGACGAAGCAATAAGCTCACGTGGCCAAGTTCAAGTTGCTCGTCAGGCTGCTCGCCAGCTTGCTCGCCTAAGCTATGAAGAAGCGAGACAACAAGCCTACATGGCCAGGACCAAGTTGCTCGCCTCCCACACTGCTCGCCAGCCTGCTCGCCCGACTCAGTGGTGGCAAGGCAACAAGCTATGAAGCCAAGCCCAAGCTGCTCGCCTCGTTGCTCGCCAGCCTACTCGTCCGACTCAGAGGTGGCGAGGCACCAAGCCACGAGTCCAGGCCTAATGTGCTCGCCCCACTGCTCACCGGCCAGCTCGCCCTTCGCTCCCAAGGATAAAGACACAGAGATGTCCAAGAGCTTACAAGGAGTGCGTAGGTAGGTTAGGTTAAGGTTAGTGGAGCAAGTGGCCAAGAGGATGACAAGTGGAGGACACTTGTCACCTCCAGAGGCCATGTGGCTTAACATTGTGCCACCTCACCCTCACAAGGGTATAAATAATTGTAATAAGCTCATTTGTAGGGATCTGAAACTTTGAGTGCAAGAAACAACTATTGAATATTTCTCTCTCTAAATTCTCTCTATAATCCATAAGATAACATCCCAATTATCATCTTTAATTATTGTTTGAGTGATTTCCTTAGACTAATTAGCCACATAACATTTCACTTAGTAAAATTGCTCAACAATTTGGCGCTAGAAGAAGGGTCCGAACCTCCGTCAATCGAAGAATTTAAGATTACTTCTTTATTTTCTCAAGAACAATACTCCAGTTTGGTAAGTTGTGTGAAGAACGATTGGAATATCTTCAACTGTAAGTATTTTCGAGAAAAATCGTTATCCTCGAGAATACGAACTAGAAAAGAATTCCCTTAAGGATTTATTTCCCCAACACAAATTCTACAAAAAATGACGAGACAAATGTACGAAGTTTCTCACGACGAATCCCAAACCACATCGACGAGTCGAGGTGAAAGGGAAAGAAATCCTCAGGACGTCAACAAGCTGGACAAACCCGAATCCCAGCATTACCGGCGGCCCCGGTTAGACCACAAATTGAAGCAACCTTGGAGTCAGTAGTGAAGACTCCCGAAGATATCGAGAGGGCGATGACCATATTGCAACAAATGCAAAGGCAACAGGTGGTGGTGACTCGTCAGCCTATGATTCAAGCAGCCCCTACGGAGACAAGGCATGAAAAGAGGACGAGTTACCACGCGCAAGAGGAGGAGGCCAGTAGTGGACGAGTCGCCCCAGAAAATTCAAATGGCAAACAAAAGATGTGCGATCGCCTAAGACCGCAACCCCGATGATCAGACCAGCGACCAGTTGGTCGAGCAGAGGGGCGACCAGCTGGGCGAGCAGTTGAGCAGCCTAGACATTATGAAGGGTCCCAAGGAGATAGGCATAGTGATCCAAGCCATCATTCGGAGGGTGAAAGGTCCGGATACTCACAGCGTCAAGAACCCTACGAATCAGATGTGAGGCATCAACGAAGGCCTGTCCAAGACCGATTGAGGAGACAGGCATCCGAGAGGTTGGGCCCAAATGCTGCAAGTAACCTCCAACGACCACATAGGGAGGTCACCCAAAGTGTGGGACTGCCGGGGCAGCACGTCAATATGAGGTGCACCCGGAACAGCCTCGAGGAGGGGGATCATCTCGTGGGTCATCGATCGTGGAGATAGAGAAGCTGAAGAAAGCAGTAGAGGACTTGCGGGAACAAGTGACCAGTAAAGAGAAGGTTGAGACATACACTTCCCTCACAATCTCACCATTGTCCACCACCATCCTCACAGCACCTATACAGAAGAAGATACAATTTACATCATTGGTACTGTATGAGGGTGAATCCGATCCCAAGGTGCATATATCCAAATATGCCGATTATATGATCTCTATGGGGGCATCGGACGCTATACAATACAAAAACTTCCCTTTAACCTTGGGGTACCGTGCCCATAGGTGGTTCTCGGCATTAGCACCAGGATCCATTCAGTCATTTGGCCAGTTGACCAGAAAATTCCTATCCCATTTCTTGGGATTCGGAACATACTTAACGCAAAAACATCGATAGGCCAACATCTCACAAGGGGCGGAGGAAACCGATCAACAGTACCTTGAATGTTTTTACAAGATCCTTTTGGAAGGCGAGTCAGTTAGTGAAGATACCAAGATCGTTGCGGTTATGGCAGGGTTGCGTAAAGGAACGGAACTGTGGAAGGAAATGCATTTATCATGTCCTAGTACATACGCCGAATTCCGCCATAAAGCTGGTGTGTATGTAGTAATGCAAGAAGCCATGCAGAAAAGTTAAACCAGGTGTTGAGCACCACGATCGACCATATATTCACAGCAGTGAAAGATCAAGATATGCTTGCAGCTCCCCGAAGGATCCGGCAGGACAGAAGTAAGCTAAACCCGAACAGGTACTGTGCTTATCATTAAAGCATCGGGCACTTCAACAGCAAGTGTCGCAATCTTTTGAAACAATTATGGAAATTCTATGAAGACGGGAAGCTTGCGGAATTTGTCAAGAAAGCACCGGGAAAAAGACAACGACAACCGAGGCGAGGCTGAAAGGGCGCCGAATAGGCAAGTGCAAAGGGGTCCACCAACAGTGCCAACACATCAGGAGCCCAAACGTGAAATCTTGGTACTTGAAGAGATTGGCTCAGCCGGAGGAATAGTTGATGGCCGTCCAACATCGAAAAGACAAAAGAAGGCAGAAATTCAGGCGGTCAACCAGGTACAAGAAACGGGGTTCGGGTCAAAGGTACCGGTAAAGACTACGGTGGATTTGGTGTTCTCACAAGCAGACCTTGAAGGGATCCTGACACCACACAACGACTCTTTGGTCATCAGCGCAAATATAATGAACACAAGAGTACACCGGCTGCTAGTGGATACTGGAGCGTATACAAACATCCTTTTCAAGAAGACACTAGATCAGCTAGGAGATTACGAGTCTTACATAGAAGATTGTAATCATAAAATAGTGGGATTCGGAGAGGATGTGACCGTCCCACTAGGTGTAATACGTTTATCAGTAGAACTTGTAGCGCAAGAGGACCCAGAGAGGAGGATGACTAGGTTGTTAGATTTTTAGTCATAGATCAACCATCCATCTATAATGGGTTCCTCGGCCGCCTCTTCATTTTGGAATTCAAGGCTGCATGTTCCATTTACTATTACTGTATCAAATTTCCAACTTTAAAAGGTGTAGGTACAGTCAAAGGGGACCAAAAGAAGGCGCGAGAATGTTTGCTAACTCTAAAAAAGCCTGTTACTCAGGTGTTGGTCTATGAAGATGTAGCGCCGCAACATTCCCCAGATGAGCCTAACATCTTAGATGCTATTTCCGTCGACACCGAGATGATGGAAGTTGATCAAACGCCGGAGGAGATGGAGGTAGACGATACACCCCTACACAGTCAACAGACCTGGGGGCGAGTGAAAGATCACACGGAGGTCCAAGATGATGTACCAACAACTGTTGCCGAGGCAAGTGACGATATGGAGTTAACACCCGAAGGCCAGATAAATGTGCCAGAAGACATTGAGCCCCGTTTAGGTTATGAGCCAGTCCCAATGGAGATGGATATGCATTTGGAAGGACCTATCGATGATCCGAGGTGGAAAGGCAAGAGCTCAGGGTCATACAGATAGATCCCAATAAAAAGGATTTGGATCTTTTTATTGGGTCTAAATTAGAATAACCTTATAGAAGCAAGATGGAGGAATTCCTACGTGCTAACCTCGATGTGTTCGCATGGTCGCATGAAGACAGGATGGGTATACCGGTGGAGTATGCGTGTCATTGTTTAAACATCGACCCCACAAAGAAGCCCGTCCATCAGAAGAGAAGGAAATACGGACCTGACAAGTATGAAGCATTAACTGGCGAAGTGAAGAAGCTGCTAGACAATAAGCTCATAAAAGAAGCATTATGTCTGCAATGGGTGGCGAACCCTGTCTTGGTCAAGAAGCCAAATGGAATGTCGAGGCTTTGTATAGACTTCACGGACCTCAATGCAGCATGTCCCAAAGATAACTTCCCACTACCTCATATTGACCAGTTGGTGGACAATACGGCGGGACACGAGATAATGACGTTTATGGACGCCTTTGCGGGATACCACCAAATTGCTATGCATCCTGACAACCAAGAACATACAGCTTTCTATACAAACAAAAATCTGTTTTGTTGGAAGAGAATGCCCTTCGGGTTAATCAATGTCGGCGCCACATATCAAAGGCTGGTCAACAAGATGTTCGACCAGCATATTGGTGACACGATGGAGGTCTATGTCGATGATATTGTGGTGAAAAACCTTAGAAAGGAAGACCATCTGGAGCACCTCAAACAAGCATTTGACATCATGAGAACATACAACATGAAGCTGAATCCAAAGAAAAGCAGCTTTGGGGTGCAGTCCGGGAAATTTTTGGGGCGTCTAGTAAGTCAACGGGGGATAGAAGTTAACCCTTCACAAGTTAAGTGCATTCTAGAGATGGGACCACCGAAGGATGTGCCAGCTGTTCAAAGACTCACGGGATGTCTCGCGGAGTTGAACAGATTCATATCCAGATCCGGAGACAAAAATAGGGCATTCTTTGAGTCCGTCAAAGGCAAAGGCATTTGTAAATGAACCGGGAAGAATAACTATGTCTGGACCGATGCCTGCCAACGGGCGTTTGAAGATATAAAGAGTTATCTCAGCAACCCCCAGATCCTCTCGAAGCCCGTACCAGGAGAAAAGTTGTACTTATACTTGGCAGCATCAGATGTGGCCATAAGCTCAGCCTTAGTACGTGCAGAAGGCAAGACACACCTACCAATATACTATGTCAGCCAAGTATTGCATGAAGCGGAGCTGCGGTACTCCCCAATGGAGAAGTTGGCGTATGCGTTGGTGATGAGTGTCCGGAAGCTACGACCTTACTTTTTCGATCACCAAGTAGAAGTCTTAACGACCTTTCCCTTGCGACAAGTCTTACATAGACCTGACACTGCCGGACGATTGCTAAAATGGTCACTAGAGGTCAGCCAGTATGGAATAACCTATGCTCCCCGAACAACGATCAAAGGGCAGGCTCTGGCAGATTTCATAGTAGAGCTAACCTACCCTCAAGATCCAACGAGGGGACGTATATATCTGTGGCACCTTTATGTAGATGGTTCCGCAACGAGTTCCGCAGCAGGAGTGGGTGTGGTCTTAGTAAGCCCCGATAAACAAGTGTTCACCTCAGCAATAAGGTTCGACTTCCTAGCCACCAATAACGAAGCCGAATATGAAGCACTTATTGCGGGATTGAGACTATCATTAGCTGTAGGGGCAACCAGACTTCAGATTTTCTGGGATTCACAGCTAATAGTATCTCAAGTCCGAGGTGAATACGAAGCAAAGGATCGACAAATGATCATCTATCAAAGGATCGTGGCACATCTGATATCCAAGTTTGACCAAGTGTACATTGAGCAAATTCCCCGGCTAGAGACTACGCAAGCAGACGCATTAGCTCGATTGGCCACAAGTACCGGAGAAGCGAGTATCTCGGAGGTTGTAATAACAAAACTGAAAAATCCTTCAACATTTGATTATATTAATCAAGTGTTGAAGAGGGGGCAACAAATCATGAACAACCAATAGCTGATTACTGACGACTGGCGTACACCCATCAGTAAATACTTGTCCAATGGAGAACAACCAGAGGATCTGTGGGAAGCACGATGAATTGTGAAATAGGCTGCCAGATACACGATAATCGAAGGACAGTTGTATAAGAGAAGAATCTCATTGCTGTTGCTCAGATGCCTTTCCCCGGAGGAAGGTCAGAAGGTTTTAGAAGAAATCCATGAAGGAATATGTGGAGGCCACACCGGGGGGCAAGCCCTAGCTTACAAGACTCTTAGGCAAGGATACTATTGGCCAACACTGCGAAAGGATGCCATCAAATATGCTAAAAGATGTTTGAAATGCCAACAGTTTGCTCTGAGCATTCATACCCCGGCGCAAGAATTAAAATCAGTGTATAGTCCATGGTCATTTGCTAAATGGGGTATCGACTTGATCGGCCCATTCCCTCCGGGAAAAGGTGGAGTAAAATTCACAGTAGTGGCCGTGGACTATTACACTAAATGGGCCGAAGCTGAAGCCTTAACGACGGTAACCCAAGAAAAAATGATAGGTTTCATTTGGAAAAAAATGGTGTGCAGATTTGGGTTGCCACAATCAATCGTCACGGATAACGGGAGACAGTTTGATGGAAGTAAGTTAAGAGACTTCTGCGCTTCATGGGACATCAAGAAACATTATTCCACTCCATACCATCCTCAGTCGAATGGACAAGTCGAAGCTGTAAACAAAATCTTGAAACACATCTTGAAGATCCGATTGGAAGAAAGAAAGGGCAGTTGGGCTGATGAACTGCTGGAAGTACTATGGACTTATAGGACGTCTTATAGGGCAAGTACCGGGGAAACACCATTCACCATGGCATTCGGAGTTGAAGCAGTCATCACGGTGGAGGTTCAGCATCGGACATGGAGGATAGTCAAATATGATGAAGAGACAAATGAGGATGACTTGGCAGTGGAGAAAGACTTGATTGAAGAAACGCGAACTTCGGCGGAGTTAAGAAATACGGTCTACAAGCGACGAGCGGAAAAGTATTACAACTCGCAAGTTAAAGATAGAAAATTCAAGGTTGGCGACTTGGTGATGAGGAAAATATTAGCAGTCCCTTCAGGTGTGTTTGGTCCAAGATGGGAAGGTCCATTCAAGGTGATAAAGAGTTGGCCAAATGGGACGCATGATCTTGAAGATATGCAAGGCAACACCTCGTCATACACCTGGAATGCCACACACCTCAAGAAGTTCTACCAGTGAAGAGTTGTAGGAATTTCTTTAAAAACCTTGCTCGCCCAACGTGTATAGGGGCACGCAGGTTCGGTTCAAATAAGTGTCAAGTTTGTAAAGTCATATTATATTAATAAAGAAGATATTTCCTTTCAAGATGGATTTATATGATCATTCAGTGTTATTAGCAAGTTGATGTGTCAAAGCATATCTCAAGTTATAAGCTCACAAGACTTACGAGTCAAGAATATTCCGAGGTAAGGTATTGAGACTAACCCTACGGATATAACCAATAAAAGGGAGTCCTTACCAACCAATAAGCCCACATCGAAAAAGATGGAAAATAAAAGGTGTAAGTTCGCGATTCCACAAAAGGAGAAGTAAGACGAATCAATTAAAACACCATACACAGAAATAAGCAATAAATAACTTAGACATAAACATCAACGAAAATACAAGTATAAACAAGCCCTGTGGAAAGGAAACTACATGTCCATTAATAATCAAAGAAGTTCCAAGTACATATAGGACGCCTTCGAGGGCGAAGAAGCAAAAAGTTAAAAGTCAAAAACAAAAAGTACAAGGCAAAGAAAGGCCAAGCATCCTACTGCTCTCCAGCCTGATCGCCGGCCTGCTCGCCGGGTTGGGTCTCCACCTGCCCACTACCCTGACCGACCTGCTCGCCGGTGCCCTGAGGAGAGAGACCTGGGAGAACCTCAATCGGAGATAGACCCTCAGTTTCTACCATCGTGTCGTCCTGAGCATCAATTTATATAGGGGGATATTTCCCACCAACAATTCTAACACCGGGAGGCACGACACTCAAGTCGACGCCCATATCCTCAAGGTCCCCAATGTCAACAACCAAACCATCCCTGGGAGGACGGTCGGTGAGGAACTCGGTGAACTCTCTCTTCAAGGCCTCCCAGGGGTCCTCATTCTCACCAACGGCATAGTGATAAGCACAAAGGTTCTCGGCAAAAGCATAGACAAAACCGAAGTCAGACGACTCAGCTCGAATATCAGCTACGGCATTGACGGTGTAGCAGTCAGTGTGTTCGGCCTTGTGCTCGGCCAGCTGGGTCCGGGTAGTTTGGAGTTCTCTCTCCAATTCAGTAACTTTCTCTCGGGCTACCCGGTCCTCCTCCAGCTGAGCCCGCATGCTTGCCAACTCAGCACGAAGACCATCAGCTTCGGCCTTGACCCTATCAGCACTAGCAATCGCCGACTGCTCGGCATCCAGTGAGGCTTTGGCTTTGGCTTCCAAAGTTGCAACCTTCTTCTTCGCTTCATCCCTCTCCTTCCTCATGGTATCATTCAGCACGACATAGGACTTCTCCAGAGTCAGGACTTGCTCGATCGCGCGCTGAGCTGTGATGAGGGCGCCACTTGAATGCTGCATGAAGGTGCGGATGTTGTCCGTCACCGACTGATGCTGCATGATGGCATCCTGAGGCTGTGTCCAGTGACGGGTTGCAGCTTCAATGACCCTTAGAACGGGACCCTGAAGTTCGTTGAGAGTCTTGGGAGGCCGGGCAAGTGCAAACTGATGCACAGCCTCGCTTCGGTGAAGGTATCGCGATGGATCGTACCTGTAGAGGGGACATACCAGAAATACTTAGAAAAGTTTGTAAGAAAAATTTCTAAGTATGGATGTGTTAAGGGTTGAAGGTCTTACCCTGCCGGTCTTGATCCCATCCAAGATATGAGAGGTCCGTCGAGCAAATCAGTGTCGGAGCCGTAGAAGTGCCGGCAGAGATATGAAGTGTGGGCTTTGGAGTATCAACTCATCCCGACCCCCCTGAACTGAAAGCCCTGCTGGTCCTTGCCTTTTGGCAGCGTCTCCCTCACGCTCAACGCGTGAACTGTCGCCTCGTTGCAAGCGACGACCAACACTGGGGGAGCCACTGGGGGCTTGACGATCCTCAGCACGAGGAGCTCATGGAGTAGCAGCAGAACGGGTGCTCAGCCTAGTGCTCGGTCCCTTCTTAGCTTGGGACGCCTTCTGGGCAGCAACTACAACAGATGGCGGATCCCTCTTAGTTCTAGCCATCCCAAATCTTTGGTTCAACGCCTGGAAAGAGGGGGGAATGGCAATAGTAACCTCCGCAGCTGCAAAGATGAGAAAAGAGTTAGAAAAATTTTCAAAAAAATAAATCCAAGAATTTAAAATCACAAAGATTGAACCTGCGGGACGAGCAACTTGAGCTCGTAAGTGGTGAGGAGTTGTGATCAACCCCGACGCGATGTGGCAACTGGGCTTATTCAGATACTCAAACAAGGATGCAGGTGAACTTGAATTCCTCAGACAAGCTCGTCTTCTTCCAACGCTGGGGAGTCAAGCCTGTAACATAAAGGAACAAGACGTTAGACACGATATCGAATACCACATTTAAAATGCTAACAAGTCCTACGCTGCAACTCGCCAAACTCTGTAGGAGACATGATGCGTCCCCCAAGTCCCTCATTATTGTCCGGAGTGCGCCAGTCTCTGCCGATTA
This sequence comes from Prunella vulgaris, assembly GCA_026898435.1. Taxonomy (NCBI): domain Eukaryota; kingdom Viridiplantae; phylum Streptophyta; class Magnoliopsida; order Lamiales; family Lamiaceae; genus Prunella; species Prunella vulgaris. The sequence continues at coordinate 271,215 of JAPKLY010000519.1, read as the reverse complement.
AGAAGAACTACTCTTTCCAGTCCTTCACCTTGTTGGGCAACCCTTCAAGGATCCTCATATCACTCCTCGCCTTGAGGTAATAATAACCTTGACCCTCCTCGGAACATTTGCTAAGACAAAGGGTGTAGTTCACCTCGTGCGGAGTCAGACGGTCTTTATACTTCTCCAAGGTGAAGACCGTGCAGAGAGATAGCAAGTACGTCCAGGCATTGGGCGTAAGCTGTGTAATAGCCAAACCTGTCGTCTCCAGGAAACGTCCAATAAGTGGATGCAGAGGAAACGTCACTCCGGCGGCTAGTGTATGCATGTTGATCGTTGTTAGTCCCTCCGGGGGACAATCAGCCCTCTCCTTCTTCCGAGGGGCATACATCGTCACGTCACAGGGGATATGGTATTCCCTCCTGATGCTGTCAAGATCATCCTCATCAATAATGCTCTCCACGGTGTTTGCCTTGTAGTTGGTAAATTCGTCCTCTTCAAGGTCTCGGTATTGTCGAGGGGGAGTATGGAAGTCAGCAGTGTACCGTTCATAATACGCCCTCCAGTCGAACTCTTGCACAATACCCTCAAGGATGGACCTCTCCAACATGTGAGGTTGCGGGAAGCCTACGGACTCAAACCACTCGGTAATAGAATCGTTGTCATCATCACTACTGGAGAGCACTTCAGCGGCCTCATGATCATCGCCTTCGGAGCGAGCAGCTTGTTGCTCGACTACCTGCTCGCCCAGCTGATCGGCTCCCTCCTCCAATGGGCGATCAACTTCTACCATCTCGGGTTCAGACCCCGCCAAATGAGCTGATGAGATGCCAGCGATCGGACCACCATCCTCAATCGATTGTTTACCCGGGTTCCGGTTAGAAATGGTATGGCTCGAGGACGACAACATGTTCGAGAAAAGGAGAGAAATGAAGGTGGGCCCTAGGAATGTGCTAACTATCGAATTAATGATTCCACCGCCTTGATTCCGGTCAAAGTGTGTCCAAAAAGAAAAATCCGGCGAACAAGAACAACATAAGAAATAAAGAGGAATATAACACCAAGGAGAATAAAAAACAAAATCAAAGAGAGTTTACCTTTAATCGAGATCTCCAAATCGCCACAAGGAACGGAAAGGAAATGAGAGAAGCGCCGGAAAAGCTTGAAGATTCAAGTTGCCGGAGAATTTCAGAAAGTAATCGAGTGAAGAAGATGATGAAAAATGAAGGAAATGCTATTTATACTTTAGGGATGAAAGAAGAAAAAAGAAGAAATCTTGGGGACTACTTTGCAAGATATTTGAAAAGTTTTAAATGGGCGCGACTTTTCGTTGTAACTGACGGGCACGATTGACGAGGAGACACTCGTTTGACAAAACGTCACTCAGAACCAAGGCGGGAAAGCGAGCACTAAGGTCGAGCACTGAGCCGAACATCACGTTGCTCATCGAGATGCTCGCCTGATTGCTCGGCAATCTTGAGAGATAATTTGAACAAGCCTTTCGGGATTATTATTCCAGCATATCCTTTGATATAGAAGATCAAATCAAAGCATATGCTGAGGGGCAAATGTTGATAAAATGATATAAGTCTAATGATTGAAGAACAATTAAAGTATAAACAAGCTAAAATATAAGATGCTCGCCAGCTTACTCGCCCAAGCCCTAGGTGACGAAGCAACAAGCCCACGTGGCCAAGTTCAAGTTGCTCGCCAGCTTGCTCGCCTAAGCTATGAAGAAGCGAGGCAACAAGCCTACATGGCCATGACCAAGTTGCTCGCCTCATTGCTCGCCACACTGCTCGCCAGCCTGCTCGCCCGACTCAGTGGTGGCAAGGCAACAAGCTATGAAGCCAAGCCCAAGCTGCTCGTCTCGTTGCTCGCCACTCTGCTCGCCAGCCTACTCGTCCGACTCAGAGGTGGTGAGGCACCAAGCCACGAGTCCAGGCCTAATTTTCTCGCCCCACTGCTCGCCATGCTACTCGCCGGCCAGCTCGCCCTTCGCTCCCAAGGATAAAGACACAGAGATGTCCAAGAGCTTACAAGGAGTGCGTAGGTAGGTTATGTTAAGGTTAGTGGAGCAAGTGGCCAAGAGAATGACAAGTGGAGGACACTTGTCACCTCCAGAGGCCATGTGGCTTAAAATTGTGCCACCTCACACTCACAAGGGTATAAATAATTGTAATAAGCTCATTTGTAGGGATCTGAAACTTTGAGTGCAAGAAAGAACTATTGAATATTTCTCTCTCTAAATTCTCTCTATAATCCATAAGATAACATCCCAATTATCATCTTTAATTATTGTTTGAGTGATTTTCTTAGACTAATTAGTCACATAACATTTTACTTAGTAAAATCGCTCAATAACTATAAAAAAAACAGTACTTTTATAAGAATAAACGTGTGTTTTTTAATTTAATCATATCTAGGTATATTGATTCATATATTAACACACTTTTTTACTATTTTATATGTGTTATTCTATAAAAAATAATTATTTATATAGAAATAAATAAATATTTATGAAAAACCAATATCTTTTCTTATAGTAACACACATTTTGCTCTTATATTATATTAAAAATTATTTGTTCTATAAAAACAAATGAATATATGCAAAATAACAATATTTACTCTAATACACATTTTTAATATTTACTCTAAAATTTGTTATTTTGCGTAATACACATTTTTTCTCTAATAGTAACACATATTTACTTTCCAGTTTGCGTTACTATATGAGCAAACATGTGTTACTGTAGGATAAAATGTATTTTTTTAATAACAAATATATATTTTTTAATTTAATCATCATCCCTTAAAAGCTAGATATATTGATTCATATAGTAACACACTTATTACTATTTTATATGTATTATTATAAAATTAAATAATTATTTCTATACAAATTTTTTTGAAAATTTAATTATACAATATGTTTTGGGACAAAAAGGGTAGGGAGTTAAGTTTTGACATGTGTCATAATATGGTTAACTTTGATGGTGCTCATTGATTTGCTTTTTCAAAATTTTTATGTATAAATTAACTATTTTTAAGAAATATGAGTCTTTATTTTTAAAACAATTTTTAATAAAATCAATTTTAAATAAATTATTTTATTATTTTGAATACTTTTCTTTTATATTATTTTTACTTATATATAAATGAGTATATATATATGTACACACATTTTAATTTGTAAATATATTACTTTAATTAATCAATCGAATTTTAAAATTATTCTTAGGACTACTTTTTTTAAAAAAATATTTTAATCAATAAAATAAAATTTATTTTATATTTAAGTTGATCAATATTCATAAAAAAATTTATTTAGTATAAAATTTTATACAATCAAACTTTGGAGTTATGAAAACAAAATTCATATTGAATTTCACTAATACATCTCTTAAAATTTATATTTTTTTATTATATCATGGAAATATTATATACCATGAATTTTAATTCTTACTAATATTCTATGTAATACTCGGGAACTCAGTTTGTTTAAAAATAGAGAAATTTGCGAGTTGATTTCATATTTGGGACAAAGTTTCACTTACTATTAAAATTATTTAAAAAAAATATGAATACATTAAGACTCAGTCTCATTTATAATATTGTCTAATATAATGTATATTCATGCATAAGATAAAATTATAAAAATATATTTGATCTTTTATTATATACTAATAGGAAGTTTGACTTGCTTAATCTTTTAGATCATTGAAAACCACATTATTATTGATCTCATTACAAATTAAATTTTTTTGAGTTATTTGTTGTCATGTGCAGATGGTGATGCACACCCCATCTTTGTAGAATTCTAAAAAATATTTCTTAATTCGTCTATTTGGAAATATGTTGAATATATACATGCACATTGAAATAAAAAAGGGTTTAGAAAGAGACAGAAAAAATTGAAATATCAACTATTATTCAAATTACATTATAGTTTCAAGAATTATGCATGAGAATGAAAATAGGTCCAAAGACTTTTATATTTAACACAAAAAATAAAAAAATAGAGATTATGCTTCTAAAAAGCTTTTAAGACTTTACCTTTAAAGACTTTTTATATATTTACCACCTAATGCCAATAAATCATAATTAAATCAAATAATAAAAAAAAAAGTCACTATTTTTTATTGATTTGAAAGAAAAAAGAATTGACAATAAATATTAATTTACATTTTGACAGAAGATTTTTTGTTAGACAAGTATATAATTATATTTGTATATAGATAAATACATATATATCTATAAATAATAATATAATATTAAAAAATTAAAAAAAATATAAAAGGCGCAAGAGGTTGAGCTTTGTAGCTAGAGCAAGAAAAAAAAATCAAACCACCTAAACTATATGATGTTATATATTAACAATTTCAAAATTTTACAAAAAGAAAGTATAAAAAAAAAAAAATGGGCCAAAGATTTTATTATTATATATGTATAGATTAAGTCCCGTTTGGAGGAGGAAAAAATTAGTACGTAGTGGTAAAATTTCAATTACTAAGTGGTAGATATGTATTAATTTTTAGTGTTTGGTTGTCCATAGTTAAAATAGATTATTTTTGTATCATTATTTGGTTTTGGTAATGTGTAGTTTAAATAATTTTATATTTTTTAAATATGCACTACCAGATAAAGATTCACAATTTCTTCCCTCAATTTACTCATTTTCTTCCCCCCAATTCTCAATGAGCAGTTGATTAATGTGAAAATTGCTCGAAATTCATATGCATTATTTATATTTAAATTTAGTAATTTACTAATTGAGCTTAATTGCTAGAAGGATATTATTTTGTAGAAAATTGAGCATTTTTAAGTAGATTCATGTGTATATATTTTTTGAGTCAATTGAAGAAATAATAAATTGGTCACACACCAACCACCTGCAGTGAGTGTTATCATCATTCACAACCACCGCTGTCACTCACCCATTCGAAGCTCCTTAGCTACAACCACCGCAAATCGCCAAAAATTGCTCCACCATCGTCCTAAGTTCAAACCACCACTTAACAACCGTTAGCCACTGTTGTTCGAAGCAATCCACCCATCGCTGAACTTTGCCATTGTCTTCAAAGAGCCCAGCCCAGCCCACCACTTCAGAAGCTCAATTAATTCACCAACTGCCATCATTTAATTAGTTGTCGATTGAAGCTACAAATTAAGTATCTAGGAAAAACTATTAATTGTATTCAATATGTATGGAATATATATATAATATGTCAATGGGCCAAACAGGCCCCCGGCCGCAATTGCAAGTGGAGGTAGACGAAGATTGAGATTGGATCGAAAATCTTCAAACAAACCACGTGGTAGAGTACTCTTAGTCATAATATATATCGACAAACTGAAGAGAAGAATGCACGTGTGTTGCCAGTAAACACCTAATCTCGTACAAAATGCAAATCTATCTCAACATGTTTAGGTCGTTGCGTCTGCATAGGAACACGTACAGTACTAACATTGTCACAAATTAAATACCAATGTTGCTTCACAAAGTGGTCGACACAATTCCTGGAGAAGCTAGAGAGCGAAGCGAAGGGCATATATAAGCTTCAGCCAGCTTTAGCACTGGATCGAAAGACAATATATATATATATTATCATTTAGACGACCAAAAAACTAATTAAGTTCGATCCAAGAAAAACACGTACAATACCCGGATATAGAGCGTCGACAAGTGTCAGAACAATTAGCGTAGGAGTCCATGATCAAGAGTACCACACTCAAAATTCTTTTGACAGCCTAAAAGTGTGCAGTACGATCGAGAAGAATGCATGAACAAAAAAATTGTTGTACAACAAATTAATTAATGCAATCTCTGTTCGGGTGAAAGTAAGATATTGCAGCGCACCGACAATGTTGCAATAAATTAAGAGGCAGCTGGTCATCGAGAGAGAAAGTTTAGATTTTGAATTCGAAGGGCTAGTAGACGGATTAGCTATATATATATAGACATATATGTTGCACTTCTTGAAGACGGATTTTGAATGCGAAGATCCTACAAATTAAAGCTATTTTAACTATTTTTGGCTCCTGAAGAATAATTAATGTGACTCAATGGTAGTCCGAATTAAGTAATGGAAGTAAAGATATATAGAAGACGCAGAGAAATGGTATTCGAGGAACACGGGTTTGGTGATGGGCGAGGAGCAAGTGAAGAGATGAGAAAGACAACACCGGAAAGTGGGGAGGGTTTTTGGTGTGGAATATATATGTGCATGGCAATAGGAAATGTAAACTCATCACAAATAACATGTCTGGAGGTAATGACTTCTCCCAAGGCATGAGAGTATAGCTAGCCCTTAATTTTAGGAAGAAGGATATATAACCGATCGAGAACAAACACAAAGAGAGTCAACCGTGGAGATAGAATTCATTTGTGAGTGAGGATTGACTTAGTGTTGCATGTACAGACATTCATATGCATGGGAACTTGATTCAAAATATATATATATATACCGAATTAAGTGTGTAATGCTTCAACCCAAAATTGGAGAGTCGAGTGGACGACTGAAATATGAGAGAACGGAGAATATTCTAGTGTTAATTATTGAGACGTTCATCTTTCCCATTTCGTTGGGAGGTGTATGGACAGGAGGAGCGAAAAGATATATTTCATGAAATCGACAAATTAAGGGATTGACATGATTAGTAAATTCAGTATCATTAATGTCACACTGGAACATTTGAACTTTGCTATTAATTATATATGTTGGGTATTGACAAGTACTGCAAGAAAATAAGTGAATTGTACATGTTTCATGGGATAGATCCAACAGTAGTGTGTATATATAATCATCTAGCTAGAAAAATTAGAGACTAGATGCAAAAACAATATATAGGGGAAACCCAAATATATATTAATTGAAATGCATGCGTAGTGTTTGACAAAGAATGAGAGAAAGGCAATCGAACATGTTTACCTAATTGACAGTCATGTCATAAACAAAAATTCTTAATTAATCCCAAATCGGGGGCAATGTATTAAGTTATGACTAGACAAATTAAACAGATAAAATTCGATGCAATGTGATGATGCCACAGGACAGGAACAATAGAAACGGTGATAGATAGGGGAGGAGATCAGACCTTTGGAGCTAGCTATTGGAGTTGAGAATAGATATAATTGTCTTCGTTTGTAGATCCTTTACACAAACACCAGAGGGATAAAACTCAATTAGGCATTTGTTGTCATTGACGAATAGACAACGTACAGATCGATTATGTGTAAGATGTGGAGAGCTAGCATAAGACATTAATTATTAAGAGTAAAGTTACGCAAGGATATATATATCATGGAACCCTTACCAACACAAATACCAGAGGAGTTAGAACAATTAATTAATTATCAACAGTTAGCTAGAAGGGTACCTGCATGCATCATTGGTCATATGTACGTGTTGAAGTCAAAAATCCAGTTTGGAGATTTGCGGGAATCAGTTTGCAGCTTCATTTCTTGACTACAATATTCCAACAAACAATCGGTGAAATCTTTTTATTTTTTGTGTTCTGCAATTATGTTAATATATCATGTATTTTTTTTTTGAATAAGATTTCATTTGTCGTTCATGTTTCTGGTTTGGATTAATCATAGTTTTGAACATTAATTTGTACTCTAATTATATATGTGGTGTTAGGTGAACCCTTAATTATTAGGTTAGATATTATATATGTTCAATTGAGATTAATTCTATGTTTTGATTTGTGAGTTGAATTCTTCATCAATAAAATTTAAACTTGTTCATTAAATAGAGTTATTTATGTTTAAAACTATTATTTGATTAATGTAATAACATAGAACATTAATGTAGTAGACGAATATAATCGTTTGAGTACACTTTAGAGCTTCTCCGACAACTCTCTATTATGGAGGAAACCTCCAAATGTTGGTCCTAGCAGTGCGCTAATATGATGCGCCATTATGGAAGTGGGATGGTTTGGAAGGGTTTGAGCGCTATATGTGAGTGGCACTATACGGAAACATCGCCACTTTCCTCCCTTTTTTTAAACAAAAAATCTTAAATTATACTTATTTTAGTTAGTTACGTATGTATATATATATATATTATTTTAAGCAATTAATGTGTTATTTATATGTATAAATTAATACTTTTTTACAATAAAATGATACATGTAAAAATAAAATAATATAATTATAATTAAAGAGAACTATTGCATTATTTAAACGAACACCTACATAACGATTACATTTAAAGTTGAAAAACTACAGAAAATAGTAAAGAAATAAAAACAGAGATTACATAAAAAAACACGATTAAATTTTTAAATTTCAGTTATAATATTATATTAATTTTTAAATTTGAATTTGCATGAAATTTTTATTCAATTTAAACTAATATAACATAATAAAAAATTCAATTAAAATGAATAATAATGTAATATTATATTATAGTGCTAAAAAAATAAAGTTGACTGCTGGGAGTAAAGTGTTGTCTTTATTATAAAATAGTACTGAACTAACTCCAAAGTAGAGACAACTGCTGGAAATGGCCTTAAGAGATTAATTTATTTTGAGAGTTTGAATGAGGGCTGTTGAGGGACTAATCCCGACAAACCGATGATAGATAACTTTGCAGTCTTGTCTATAGGATAACTTGCTAAATTAGTGGTGACTCTAATATCTTAAATTGAACAATCACAATAATGTCTAAACTAATAGGAGAAATTCTAAAGAATTGTAATTACTAATTAGAGTATATTTTCTCTTGCACTTTCATCTCAAAAGTATAACTATATATTCTTTTGAATTTTTCTTAGTTTTATTATGTTCATAAATTTAATTTAATTTATTTCTTTTAAGGATTGTATGAGTGGTATTTTAAGAGATAGGAAAAGCAAATCCTTCCTTTGATTTTTAGTTTATTAGTTATATTAATTTTTGAATTAAACAAAAACAACTATCTACTTCTAAGTTTACTTAGAGTGATTCGATAATACTTGATTGGTATGCTTACACACTACATGATTCCTTCCTCTTGAGGTAAGATTTTTATTATATTGCAAAAAGTTAGTTCATGTCAACAGTCCTCTTTCAATTTACTCAATTTCTTCCCCCAATTTTCCATGGTTATCCTTCCCCGATTTACTCAATTTTCTCCACAATTATAAGCACACAAAAAAAAAAAAAAAAAAAAAAACAAACAAACCTTAAACTAGCTGCTCAAGTTATATGCACAAAAATTTATGAAGTATCCCTTGTTTAATTGCGGAAGAATCTTCCAATTTACTCAATTTCTTCCTGGAAAGGTTAAGAAGTATCCCCAGTTATATGATTTTCCCTGTTTACTCAATCCGGGAGGCACATGAAGGAAGACGGAAGGTACAACAGTCGAGGTTCTGCATTGTTGCCAAAGGTGACAACGTTCTCGGGCATGGGCGAAGGTGACATGAAGGATTAGAGAAATGGTCTCCTAAGTGTGGTGAGACATGAGTGGTGGTCAATTCAGGGTCTTCGACTTCAGGGTCTGGCCGCCACCACTGTCGATCACCTTCATGGTGCCGACTCCAGCTGAACGCGAGCACCGCTTGTCGCACCACCGTTAAAGACCCACTATTTACTTTGGTGTGGCTTATCTCTAGCGCTGTTGAAAAATTACTTCAACTTCCACCGTGAAGATGAAACACAGAGTACACATTGAACAATTAAAAAATGAGAAAAACCGATAGTTGAACTCTCAATTTGATGAACAATATCGGGTCGGGAGTTCTAATATATTCTACAAAACATGTGAGTTAAATGTTGACAAACCCTTATCTCACTCATTTACAGTCTAGCAAACACATTCTTATAGATTATAGATACTTCATCCTACCACGAAATTATTACTCACTTTCCTTTTTTGTTAGTCCACAAATTTTTTTTCTCTATCTTATTTGGAAACAATCTCACAAATAAAAGTTTAATCCTCACAGCGCTCCAACTTTTTTCTTACTTTATCTATTAATTTAATATAACGTTATTTTTTATTAAATTTCGTACCACTTCTCTAAAGAAAACCAATTTCGCAAATGAAGAGAGTAAAAAATTTTCACTAAAAGATCATCCAACTAGTTTGATATTATTACTGTGGGATAATAACAACTAGTATTATTTTAAAGAGTAAGTCTTTTGTGCACAGGTGCACCGTGCAACTCAAGTATATTTTTAAAAAGTTACTCCCTCTGTCCACCAAATTATTTCCCACTCTCCTTTTTTGTTTGTCCACAAAACTTTTTCTCATTTCCTTATTTCGAAACAACCCCCACTCACAATAAAATTTTGGGTCCCACAATACTCTTACTTTTCCCTTACTTTATCTATCATTTCAAAATAATACTACTTTTTATTAATTCTCATGCCACAATGAAATGGGAAAAAGATTCATGGACGGAGGGAGTATATTATTTATTACTAAAAAATTGCACCAGTTATTACTGAAAAATTACACCATTAAAGATACACATTTTAGTAATAACATGTATGATTTTTTAGTAGTATTTTTTATAATTTTTTTAAAAATAAACTTAAATTACACGATGCACCTGATAGACATAAGGCTGAAGCTATTTTAAATTTTACCATAAATCTTATTTGTAATTACAAGAGACTTACTTTTTTTCAAAATTTAGTATTCACTTAAATTTGATTCCCAAGTTGCTATCAACATACTATTTAAATACATTTTTAATAATTACCAATTATTTTTTTATAGAAAATTGAATTGAGTGCAGAAGACACTAGTCATTTTAAAGTATTTATTTCAAAATTTAGTATCCACTTAAATTTGATTCCCAAGTTGCCACCAACATACTATTTAAATACATTTTTAATAATTACCAATTTTTTTTTTTATAGAAAGTTGAATTGAGTGCAGAAGAGACTACACGTTTTAAAAAAATATTTATTTTTATGGATAAAAAATAATTCTACATTCTAAATTTGGAATTTTCTTATTAAAAAATTAAAAGGAAGCTCAGAATACAGCATATGAATTGCATTGCCTCGCAGAGTGCCCACGAAAAGATTAAAGTGCCCCTAAAATCGCTTTGTCCAAAACATGCTCTGAATCTCCTCCGGTCATCGCTCTCACTCATCACTTCTGACTTGAGCCTCTTTATTACCTTTGAATTTTCATTTCCATGCATTCAGCTCTTATATCTTACTGCCTTTGTTGATTAGATCATCCCACACATACGTGTAAGTAGTGAAATTTGTCATTAAACTGTGTATGTTGCTAATAGCTGAATTTTTTTGGTGGTTTTTCTTGATTTTTTGAACACTATTGTCAAGGCGTTTAAGGGTTCTGTTGTTTTGTTTATATTCATGTTTATCCCAATATTTGACCTGTAATAATCTGGGTTTAGCATTTAGAACAAATTTTCTAACATTTGAGGGGTGCAGGTACAATTATTTCCAGTTTTAATCAAGATGTTGGGAGGTTTTCTGGTTTTGTTACCTCTGTTGTTTGAATTTGTTTTGAGCGTTAAGGTTTGCACCAATGGCGGTGTTCAATCACACACTGCTCGCTATGAATTGAATTTGTTATCCTCAAAGAATGCATCATGGGAGGAAGAAAATATGGACCATTTGCACCTGATTCCCAGTGATGATCAAACATGGGCTAGTTTGATTCCAAGGAAAATGTTGAGGGCTGAGGATGAAATCAATTGGAACTTACTGTATCGAAAAATGAAAGGCTCTGATCGCGAGAGGGGGAGTGGGGCTGGCTTTCTGAGGGAAATTTCATTGCATGATGTGACATTGGACCCTTATTCAGTCCATGGTGTGGCTCAGAAGACTAATTTGGCATATTTGTTGATGTTGGATGTTGATAGATTGGTGTGGAGTTTCCGTAAGACTGCTGGTCTTGAGACTCCTGGTAAACCGTACGGAGGTTGGGAGGCTCCGGGTATTGAGCTTCGGGGTCATTTCGTAGGTTGGTTTGTTTTGCTGCAAGTCATACTTGATGTGTTGTTGTTTTTTTTTTACTTATGAAATTGCATGCTTTTCTGTTGAAGTGTTGAAATTTAGAAGCATGTTTGTGGTTAAAGTTGGTTTGATTAAACATGTGTGATTGAGATTTCTTATGGATAACATTCTATGAGAGAGACGGTTTATTTTATCTTTATGATATAAGAGTTGCATAAGTTATTTACATTTATTCCAGCTGCTTCTTTTTCTCAAAGTTCATTAGCACCACAAGCAACCATTTGTAATACCTTGTGACTCTGTTTGATGTCATTCCATTTGTGTTAGTTCACTTGTGAAAATCAAACCATCGTTGCAATACATTTTCCTTTAATGTTGAACTGAATATTTTCAGAGTGAATGTATTTGCTGATCGTTGGTGTCACTGATTACTGGTATAATTATTTATTCTGTCTCCTTTATTAAAAATTAAGCAAATATCTAATCTTTAAAATCCATAATATGTAACTGTTACATCTTCTTGATATAGTGCAACAATCTATCTCAAATTCAGAACATTTGGCATCGTAGGACTTACTTTTTCTATATTACTGAAGGGCATTACTTGAGTGCAACGGCGCAAATGTGGGCTAGCACACATATTATTGATGTGAGAGCAAAAATGTTCTCAGTCGTTTCTGCTCTATCAGAATGCCAAAGAAAGATTGGAACTGGTTATCTTTCCGCATTCCCATCTGAGCTGTTTGATCGTTTTGAAGCTTTAGAGGAAGTCTGGGCTCCATATTATACAATCCACAAGGTACAAGCTTCTGTTTAAAGTACGGGTTTTTGTTTGCTGATCTTGTGCTCTGAAAAATTGCAGATATTGGCTGGTCTTCTAGATCAGTACACTCTGGCTGGAAATAACCAAGCTTTGAAGATGGCAAAGTGGATGGTCGATTACTTTTATAATCGTGTGCAAAATGTGATTTCCAAGTACACCATTGAAAGGCACTGGCTGTCGCTAAATGAAGAAACAGGTGGCATGAATGACGTTCTTTACAAGCTATACACTATATCGGTTAGCAAACCTTGAATCCTTTTATTATCCTGATACATCTTTTTCAATAATTTATGTGGAAATATTGGGAATCATTATGAAATAACTAAAAAGTCAACCATAAGTTGTAAAAAGTGACTATATAAACGTTTGGCATTAACATGAAAAGACTAGTGGATGTGATTTAAGAATTCTGTGCTCAATTTTGTTTCTATTCCGCTGGTAGCATGTGATAGTGTTCTTCCATAGGAAAACCAACAGAAAAAGAAATACTTATGCAGTAGCTGTGATAGTTGATACATACTATGGATTTACAGGGTGACCGGAAGCATTTATTATTAGCTCACCTGTTTGACAAGCCATGTTTTCTGGGATTGCTAGCACTGAAGGTAATTACTACTATTTTCTAATCATAAGTTCCATATTCGAACCGTTTACTCTTCTCTTGGTTTTTTATTCCTTGATTTGTGTTACAATATCTCCTGTTTGTGCAAGCAATGTTACTTTTCCACAGAAGTTTTAAACAAGCTATTCTGTGGTGTTGAGACATAAAGAGATTAAGAAATTTCAATCGTCTCCGTTTTTAGCTGGTACTTGGAAATGTATCAGAGTTTGATTTGACATATATTAAACGAAAATATTTATTTGCGGACCTTCTTAACCTTTGGTATTTATTTTTGTGAGGACAACATTTTCACTTCCTATGCTTGTATCTAGTTTGGTTTCTTAAGTATCATATATATGTATGACATGGTCTTGAAGAGATGACAGTGCAGTGCGTAGAGCTGTTATACGAGCCGAGCGAGCCCGAGTAGTGCCAGGCTCGGCTCGGCTCAGCTCGTTAAACTTATCGAGTCGAGCCGAGCCTAGCTCGTTAAGCAAACGAGTATTTTTTGAGCTCGGCTCGGCTCGTTTAACACATCGAGTAGAGTCGAGCCCTTAACGAGCCAAGTCGAGCCGAGCTCACGAGCAGCTCGTTTATTTTAACAACAATAAAGCTAAAACTATCACCAATTCACCAGTATTAGTGATTTGAGAATATGAATTGTATTATTATGTAAAATATTATTATTTTATACCCTAAATTATATAATATTTATAAAATAACCTCTATTTTTCGAGCCTACCGAGCCGAGCTCGTTAAGCAAACGAGTATTTTTTTGGGCTCAGCTCGGCTCATTTAACACATCGAGTCGAGTCGAGTCGAGCCTTAACGAGCCGAGTCGAGCCGAGCTCACGAGCAACTCGTTTATTTTAACAGCTCTCAGTGCGCTGTTACATATTTTGTGTCAGTATTTATTTTTATGTCTCAACTTCTAAGGGATATGTTTAAATTGGGATATAGAGGATTTTGAAATCTGGATTTCAAAATCTAGATAAATAGTAATGATGCTTATTTGTTTTACGATTTAAATAGGTTAAGATTTAACTTAACGTCAAATTGATGTGTTCTGTATGATGTTGTATTATTATATTATTGTTGATATAATTGTAATTATTGAATGATTGTGTAATAATTAGTGTGTTTTTACTGGAAGTTGCGAAAGTGAGAATAAATGGTGTGAGAAGTGATTTAAGAGTAGGAGTGAGAATAAAAATATCACGAGTCATTGTAGAGATTGTGGTGTAGAAAAACATGTTATTTATAGTGTTTATCGGTGTTTGCATGGTGAATGCAGTAGGTTTTTAAAAATCAGATTCTAAAATCCCGAAGTAGACCATTTCAAAATCTCAAATCGAGCATACCCTTATTACATTGTTTGAGATAGGAGATTGTAAACAGATATGTTCAGGCAGTAGTCTCATGTTTCATTTAGATGTTATCTTATATTGCATTGTTTCATATGTGTACGTTCTTATTATTGTGCTTATGCAAATTAAGATATTCATTGTTTGTCATTATCAGTTACACTGAATATTACTTTTTACTTGTAGGCTGATGATATTTCTGGCTTTCATTCCAATACACATATTCCAATTGTTGTTGGGTCTCAAATGCGGTACGAAATTACTGGTGATCCACTTTATAAGGTAAAATTTGGTGTCTGAATATTGAATTGCTAACTGGCACAATAAATTCTTATAGGTCAAGATTTCTCATATCATATTTATGGTCGGAAGGTTTTGTTGACGATCAATATATGCAATATGTCAAATAAGCATGTCTCGATATGCTGCAAGTAACTGAAATGATTAAAATATGGGAAGATAAACTTCTAGTCTTCTAGGATTTTGTGTCTTTCAGTTCTGGTATTATTTGCCTTCTAGGTTCGCTTAAGTGCAATCGTGGGACATCAACTAGCTATGTCTTCTAGCTGATTACCAAATTCATTGTTTCAGTTTTGACGATGTCTTCTATGTCTTTCCAGGAAATAGGAACATTTTTCATGGATGTAGTCAACTCATCACATAGCTATGCTACTGGAGGGACATCAGTTAACGAATTTTGGTGCCAACCCAACTTTTAAAGCATTTTCATATTTTTACGAGTTAAAAAGACATCTACCGGTGATATTATTTCTCCATTACATCTACTAGTCGATTTCTAATAATCAATGATTTATTTTGCAGGTCCGATCCCAAGAGAATGGCCAGCACTCTAGAAAATGATAATGAAGAATCCTGTGCAACCTATAACATGCTAAAGGTGTGTTTGATTATCGTTTTAACTTCATCATGAGGTGATGTGGATGTTTTGTATTTGGGCCTTGCAGGTTTCTCGTCACCTATTTAGGTGGACGAAAGAGATGGCATATGCAGATTACTATGAAAGGGCTTTGACAAATGGTGTTTTAGGCATCCAAAGAGGCACGGAACCTGGAGTTATGATCTACTTGCTTCCTCTACGTCCTGGTGGCTCCAAGGCTCGAAATATCCATGGATGGGGAACAAAGTTCGATTCCTTTTGGTGCTGTTACGGGACTGGTAAGATATGGAGAATCTCTATCTGGATATCTAAAAATATAATAATAAATAAATTTAATAACAAATCTGATTATTAGAGCATGCTGTTCTCACTTCTTTTTCGTCTATCACTATTCATTACAATTATCCAGTTTACATTTATTTATTTATCAAATTGCTGTTGAGCCATCTTCTTGCAGTCCATTTTTAGATTTAAAAATGTTTGATATTTTTAATTTTTTTTCTTTTACCCTATTCTCACCTACAGGAATTGAATCATTCTCGAAATTGGGAGATTCAATATACTTTGAAGAGGTGGGAAAAAGATTTGAGCTTTACGTCATACAGTATATATCTAGCTCTGTTTATTGGAGATCTAGCCAAATTGAGCTAAGCCAAAAGGTTAAAAAAGTTGTCTCATGGGATCAAAGGCTGAAAGTAACTATGAATATTTCACCAAAGACGGTATAGACACTCTTATAATTTGCTAGCTACTTCATCTTTTGTTCTTCAGTTTATTAGTCTTCTACTTTATGTTTATTTTCACAGATCAATTAATTTTTCCTCTTGAAATGGGCCTAATGAACTAGTCCTCTTTGAACTTTTACATATTTGTCGCGATGTTTTCTGTCTTTTTTGGATTGAAAAATGTGTGAATAATGCATAAAATGTTTGTGAAGTCTCAAACTTTGTCAAAACTTTTGCTTCATGCAGGAAGGTAAAGTAGCATCAACCCTTAATCTCAGGATTCCGTTATGGACACAATCAGAAGGTTCGAAGGCATCTTTAAATGGTGATAAGTTGCCCTTGCCAGCCCCCGGTAAACTTTAACTGGCTTGTTAATAGCATTTTTCCAACTTTTTTGTATTCTGTGATTTCTTCCTTTAGTAAAGCAAAGGGTAAGTATTTGATAGAATCTTCAAACTCCTTGATGCAGGTCGTTTCTTTTCGATTACTGAAAATTGGGGCCCTGACGACACAATTAGTCTTGAACTGCGTTTGATTATCAGAAGTGAGACCATTAAAGGTACCACATTTTGAGCTTTATAATAAAAACCCAGATATTATAGAAAAGAATTTCTTTTCATGTGCGAGAAAGTTGTGGGTTTAGACAGCTAACAAACTCGTCTCGTGCAGATGACAGGCCAGAGTATGCTTCTCTTAAGGCGTTCTTCTACGGTCCCTATCTTCTTGCAGGTTTTACTGATGGCAATTGGGACATTAAAATAGAGCCAAATGCTTCTCTTTCAAACTCGTTTACTCCAATACATTCTTATTACAACTCTCAGTTAATCACTCTTGCACAAGAATCCAGGAACTCTTCTTTCGTCTTTACAAACGCTGGTCGAATCATAAAAATGCGCAAGTCTCCCAAACTGGGAACCGATGCAGCTCTTAGAGCTACATTCCTAATCAAATTCAAAAGCTCAGAACTCCAAACTAGAGCAATAGACGCAACAGGTTCGTTAGTAAGGCTAGAATTGTTCGACTATCCAGGTATGTATGTGTTGCATCACGGGGAAGGTGATGTCATCGGAGTGTCAAAAAAATCGTCTGTATTCCGTTTGGTTGATGGATTAGACGGCAAGGATGGATCGGTGTCGTTGGAGTCTGAAAATCGCAAAGGGTGTTATGTGTATAGTGAGTTGGTGGATGATTCGGGAGGAAGTGTGAAGCTTAAATGCATTTCAGCAAATTCATCAGATGCTGAATTTCGAGGGGCGGCGAGTTTTGCGTCGAAGGAAGCATTGAGTGAGTACCATCCTATTAGCTTCATTGCCAAAGGGAAGGAAAGAAACTTTGTTTTATCTCCATTGTTTACCTTCAGAGATGAGTCTTACACTGTATATTTCAACACATCCGCAAATTACAACAAAATATAGAACATTGTGAGCTCTTCATACTAGAATACTAGTAAAATAAAGTTATCTTTGCCATTAAATAAAAGCTTAGTTGAAATTTAAAATACCATTTTTTTAATTGCATTTCAAATAAAATTTTTGGATTTTTTTAAAAGAGGTTTTAAGTTAACCTTTTTTTTTTTTTTCCTATAACTAAGATTTACGGGCAGATTTATTTCTATTCGAAGCTTATGTGGTGTATACGTGTCAATAGCCAATGAAAAACTTAAAATACATGGCAAAAATTTAAAATTTTTAATTATAATTTAAATCTTTTTATTTTTGAAATTGCATTTTAAATTAAAGTTTTGGATCGTGTTAAAAAAATGTTAATCCAACTTTTTTTTTCTTTGCGATTAAGGATTACAGACACGTTTTTCGCTGCATGTTAATTATTTGACGTCTACTTGATGATGCATCATAAAAATTAAGTTACGTGGTAAAACTTAAAATTGAGTTTTCAAATCTCATATAATATTCCAAAATCTTACGTTCTAGCTTCATTTAACACGGGTTTCTATAAGGATTATTCTTACTTTATTTGTTTATTGAATTAGTTGTTCTAAGATCTTGTGAGTTTGATCCTTACTTTTCACTATAAAAAAAAATCATATTCTAATAGAAAATGGAGTTTTTTCTATTGAAACTATTGACTCCAACGGTAATTACAATTGAATTTCAGTAATTGAAAAGTTATTTGTTGGAATAGCAAAGTTTTCACAAATTATTACATTTAGCAGCATAAGCAATGATCAATGATTTTATCACTCATTGCTTATGCGACCAAATATAATAATATGTGAAAATTTACAATTCAACAAACATTTTTCCAATGACTGAAATTCAATTGGAATTACCGTTGGAACTAATGATTTCAACAATAAAAACTCCATTTTCATTGAAATTTAACCTTTTTTTGTAGTGAAAAGTGAGTATCAAACTCACAAGATCTATAAACAACTAATTCAGCAAACAAATAAAGTAAGCATAATACTTATAAAATCAAAGTTAAATAGAACTGGAACTTAAGATTTAAAAAAAATTATGTTGGTCATAAAAAGTATCAACATGTGTATTTGGGGGGGGGGGAAGGCAGATGATACACCTGTGTAGATTTTTTTTTTCTAACCTTTCTAAAACACAATAGAAGGGTCTCAAGTACACTGACAGGTCACTTGAGAGTGGTCTGTTGGTATGACAGAGTAGTCTGAGTTTGATAATATACCTACTATTAGTTTACAAACCTGTAAATTGGATAACTATCAAACGTAGCTGTAATGCGGAAGCGAAAGAACCCTTTAAAGACAAGATTAGCAGGAACAATAAGCAACACACACAAATGAGTAAAAGTAGTAAAGAACACATGCAATTTATAGTAGTTCGGAGTTAGCTCTCCTAAGTCCAGTTTCCTAATTGAACAGGAGAATTCTTTTAGTTGGAATTTCTTGATTTTAAAGTGCCGAGGGACACTGATCAAGAACACGCTTTAGAGCTTGATCCCTATGATTATCCCGAGTCCTAATCCTCACCAGATTTCAGATTGAATAACCTATTCAGTTTATGTTCTACTCTACTCTGAACCTACTTTTGAGGGTTTTGATTTCGAGTGGGTTCCAACTGAGTTGAAATAGCCTTTACAATAAAAAATAGAATCTGAGTTGAACTATCTCTCTAAGCTTAGGATATTTTACAGTGAAAGCTTAGTTACAGACACGAACTCTAAGTAAGAGACAATTGAGAAACTCTAGATATTTTGAGTGCTCTTGAGTGCTTGTGTGTTTGAATGCTTGAGTTCTTGAGAGATGTTCTTGCATAAGCTTAATAGTTTCTCGTCACCGTTTATCTTCAAAAGTTTCTATATTTATAGAGTATTTTGAAAAACTTCTCGTTGGAAAGAAAGCTTTCAAACTATTCTATTTTCATGCAGCAACGTCTCTTTGAAATTTAATGCAGAAAACTTTAGCATTAATGAGGTAAAGTTCATTAATGTTGTTCTGAAGGTGTTTATAGTTATCCTTGTAGGTTGTGCCATCCTAAGAGCAGTTTTGTCTTGACTCTGACTCTGTCAGGCTAGTCAGCTTTGTGTCAGGTCCGTACTATAGGTGGTATCTTCTTATTGGTTGCTTCTAAGGATGTCAATCTGGTCAAATGACTCTCTTCAGGTTTTCCATCAAATCTGCAGTCTAAGTCTTCTTTAATGCTTCAGATGACTTTAAACATTCTTCTTACTACATTCAATTTGTCCTTAACTAATTTATAACGAATCGGATTCAATGCATGAGTCATTTAACACTCATTATACTTCCTCAGGTCAGTTTGAACTCCACTGACCTTGTACATATGCCTTAAGCCAACTTAGTAAACTTCACCCTGTGTGAGAGTATCTTTATTGGTGGGTGTTCTTATCATTAGGTATTAACAGACTTGCTTCCTCATGTCAGTTGGTCTTTAGTCTTCAGGCTAGTTCTTTCTTAGGCAGTCTCCTGTAAGAACCTATCAGACTACTTCAGCCTCGTAACAAGTAGACTGTCAACTAACCTGTCAGCTAACACTTATATTTTACAACTTGAGGGTTTTGGGATTACATTAAAGACATACTCTTATACATTTCCCAACAATTTAGCAATTTTATGTTTTGCCATGTAATTTAATTTTTTATTGTGGATCGTTGTCCTATAGATATTACATAAGCATAATACAGAGATAAGTGTGTTTGTTAAGAGTGTGTTTGGTTTAAAAGATAAAATTATCTATACGTCGAAAACATGCATGTTTTGAACGGATAGATTATTTTATTTTTTAAACCAAACATATAAGACTTTAGGTTGAGCCTTACACTGTATATCACACATCCATAAATAACAACAAAATATATTACATTGTGTGCTCTTGATACAAAAATACTTGTAAAAAGAAGTTATCTTTGCGATTAAATAAGGAGGTAGTTGATTGAGCTTATAATCTCTTCAAATATCTTATAAATTGTTTAAAAGCTTATAAACTAGTATCTTTTAGAGTGTGGTAAAATAAGATATCTAATAATTTATAAAATGAGATCCTTACATCTTATAAGACAACTTATAAGATCTTAAGATAATCTCCTTACATCTTACATCTTATAAACTATAAAAAAGTAAATTAGAATATCACAAACTTATTTTTCTCAACACCCCACCCACCTCTCTCACCCCAAACCCCATCACCTCTCTACAACCTCTATTTCAACATAAAAAATAATAAAGTATTTATCTTGTATTATAATTAATTTTAAAATAATTATAATGAATTATCAAAGAATTTGTAAACTGTATTAACCGAACACTTCAATAATTTATAAGCTACTTAAAAATAACATCTTATAAACTCTTAAAACAATTTATAAAATATTAGATAGGATTTTTATAATAAAATGTTTATCTTGTATTAACCGAACACTTCAATAATTTATAAACAATTTATGTGGGTTGGATAGGATTTTTGTAAGACTTTAAGAGGGACCTAAAGATCATATCTAACAATAATCGATATGACAATTAGCGTAATTAATTCTCAAATATTTTGTAATAACAGACTACCACGCCATCAATACTATAATACCAAAACTTGCAAAATTGCTATGCATTTCTTGACAAGAAAAGCATAATTTCAAAGTAATATAAAAAAGATAAAACTGATGTGTCATTTCCTTCTAGCATTCTTGGATGATTTGCCTTTGTTGGACCTCAAATATTTAGAGATTTCTTCTCCAGCAACATCATCACCTGCATCTTCACCTCCCCTTCCCCTCTTCCTGCCTCCATCTTCCTTTATTTTCTGCACAACCATGAATCCTCTCACAATTAGCAATGCAATAAATCTAACTCTTTATGTAAGAATAACAGTCCATTTTAATCACTCTCAACTCTCAAGTTCAACACCTGCGGAGGCCTAAACTGTACAAGTCAATCATACAATTAAGTTGGGGTCCAATCTAGTTTGTTTATCAAAATTAACATAAGAGAAAATTGGTGTTCAAGTTGCCTATAAAAGCAATAAGCTTGGTATCCCTGCACCTCTATAAACTATGGTGGACAACATTTATTAACAGTAGCAAGAATAAGAGAAGAAAATAAGGTTACAACAAAGTAAATGAAGACAAACCGCAATAGATATTCTTTTGGCCTCCGCAACTCGTTCTAATAGATATAAAACCTCTTCCTCCTGGCAAGGGTACTCGGGCAGCTTTTTACCTGATGCAACCAATACATCAGTCTATAAAACATCAGCTAGCTGCTTTCTAACACCTATACAGCATGGTCTTCTTACCTATAAGCTTCTCTATTTGTAAGTACCACTCCAACTCGTACTGATTAACAATTGATATAGCAACCCCAGACCGTCCAGCACGAGCAGTTCTTCCTACCCTATGTATATAATCCTGCAAGCATTGAGTGTGATAACAAACTCTATATATGAAGCTTTCTAATTAACACAGGTATATCAAGTCATGAGTGCAATCATACTTGGCTACAAAATCTAATGACAGAGAAACTCAGAGGTGGAGTATTAAATAAAGAAGCAGACCAAGATATACGAGGCTATGAGATGTCAAAACACAAAAGAAAGCAAAGAGTAGAACCCAGGGATAGGTTAACTTACATAACTATTATATAAGATTCCATAAATACCAAGAATGCACATTTCTTAAGCAAAGCACAAATATACATAGAAAGTGTGAGGAGACATCCCATAAGAGAAGTGAAGATTAGTAGACTGTAGCCCAACAAAACCACATTTCAAAATCTCAAAAAGAAGAATTTAAAGGATACCCAGATTACTTCTGGTTCATCAGATTCAGTTGCGATTTCCTAAATGAAGGTGCCAAAAAAGAATGGATTATCCATACTTCAGCTTAATTAAGTGGATAGAGTGGTTAAGAGACATTTTTCTTTTTTACACTTCTCACAATATGGTCTCGTGAGTTTTAGGGCACCTCGCCCTCCACAGATCATTCAGGTTATTAAATTGCTACACATCTTGCAATTAATAATGCATGACCAATATATGAGAGCTAGGAATCTGATAAACAGGATTAGGAATGTAAGTGTCGTGCAAACCATAAAGAAGGTTAACCTTTGAGTTTGTGGGAATATCATAGTTGATAACCATATCTACTGATGGAATATCAAGTCCCCTACTGGCAACATCAGTGCAGATAAGAATGTTGCACTCTCCAGCCTTGAATTTGTTTAAGGCTCCAAGTCTCTTTGACTGCAGAAAATAAACACCACACAAAAAAATGTAGTTATAACTAGACGAGGAACACAAATATTTCGAATCATCTAAAATATTACCTGGGTCATATGGCCATTAATAGGAATGGCTCGGAAGCCAAGGTTCCGCAGAATATGGGCCAAAAATGTAGTTGCATCACATGTTCGAGTGAAAACCATGGATGTACTCCCAGGCATCTCTGTCAATATATAAACAAGATAACAATCCTGTTGCAAAGAAAGGAAAGGGGGAAAATTAGAACAAAAGAAAGAAAATGTATTATAAAGCTTCATCTGGTATCATGCTTGACCTCCTCACTTTCAAGCACTTGGGTTCCCAAATGTGACAAAATCCTTTGACAATTAAAGCAGATTAGGTAAAGATGTACAAACTCTGAATTCAATATAGGAAAAGCAAAATAATATTAGGTGTAGCATACATTGCATCTTTTTCAATAATATTTCTTTTTTCACTGTAAAACCAAAATCAAATCACACATGGTATTTAAGTAATAAATGTACAAATAATACAAAAATATAAAAGAATAAAAACAACAAGCATACTTGCATGCCTGTGCTTTACTTCATTTTACTAGAAAACCCAACCAATCAAGGCTTTTCAACAGGTCAAAAGCATATCATCTAGATATCAGTTTCTATATCATCACAATGAACATTAGCTACAGAGATATAGAGAATTAACTGACCTTGTGCTTTGCTGGAACAAAGCGATACTGTTGCTTTAGTGTATCAACCGTGGAGTATTTGGAAGCAGCTTCAATCTGTACTTTTAATAGAAAAGGATAAGAAAAGGTAAAGAGATCTATTCATTAGAAAAAAGGGAAGGAAACAATTGATTTTTGTGATACCTTAACAGGATTCCTCAGACAAGCTCTTTGAAGCTTTTTCACCTGTAACATTCATAAAACAATCCATTATGAAAGTTGCATCAGTTTAACAGATATTCTCCAATCAGCTGCATATATCATTTCCATACCTTCTTAGTCATGGTTGCAGAAAATAAATATGTTCTCCTGTCTCGAGGAATAACACTTAATATTTCATCAAGTGCTTTCTCAAAATCTTCATTGAGTAGTCTATCTGCTTCATCTAGTACCTGAAAAAAGTTATACATGGGAGCATGATCACTGTCTTAAGATGTAAGAAGTGACAGACAAGGCAGTTTCATCATAATATATATCCTCCATTTGAGTCATGTCAAAATCAATACTCATTCAAACATCTAAGGGTATGTTGACTTTTAGGGAGGATAAATAATTTTATCATTTAAAGCAAACTCAAGAAGATAAAATAACAACAGAATAGAAAGGTTCGTTCAATATATATGACATTATCACTATAAGTATCTTTCAGCAATCAGCATTCAAGGTGGCATGACTAACCTTAGCTGTTCTATTAGTTCTAATAATTAGAATCATTGTGTTTAAAAATATTAGTGTCTCAATTATTTTCAAATTCTATCTATATCATGTGTTCACATATGTATTTTTCCATCATACAACAAAGTCAAAAGACAGACATAGACAAGCATGAAAAAAGGCACGGGTGTCTTGAGTCAATTAACATTGAAGAAATTCTTACCAAGTATTTCAATGTGCGTAAAGAGAATCCTTTGGTATTAGCAAGGTGATCAACAAGACGACCAGGTGTAGCAACCTAAGAAACATAAAAAGGGAATAATTACTTTTTGGAATAGCAATAAACTAGATGAGTAGGATCCTAACTTTATATAAACTACAACCAACATAAAACATACAGAACATTTAAGCAAGTGGCCAGAGTTCAGACCAAACTGGTAAACATGGTCACCATCTAATAGTCGTTTTAACTTAGGAAAAATTAAACACCAATGTAAATCCCTCGATGATTTTAATTTTGCTTAAATGAGTCATTAATATCTGAAACTCAAAAAATTAGAAATATTTGAAAATTGAAACAAGTCCCCACTTTCAGCACAGATTGTCAGATGCTTCTAATTAACAAAAGAAAACAAAAAATCGTGGTGACCTACAAAGAAGCCCAAAATTAAAGATTCATAAAACTGGGTAATCACAATTGAACACATCTACTACAAATGTTTATTAATTATGTAATGTCACTAACTGCTAAAGCATAGGTAAACTCAAAATGCAATATCACAAACTTACTACAATATGAGGCCGCTTTCCAAGGATAATGCTCTGCTGTACTTGGTCCACGCCTCCCACAAGCTGCAAAAGAAATGCACCCAAACGTAAAGAAAAGGTTCCTAAGATAAGAAGGAGATGCAATATTATCTTACCACTGCACACTTGAGACCAATTCCCGACCCCAACGCTTCGAATTGTTCAGCAATTTGGATGGCGAGTTCACGTGTTGGTGACAGAATACAGGCAAAAAATGCATGTGGACTTTCGAGAAGTGATTGCAAAATCGGGATCGCAAACGCACCGGTTTTACCCGACCCGGTTTGAGCAAGCCCAATAATGTCCTTCCCTTCGAGAGCATGAGGTATGGCTTCTACCTGTATCTTTGTAGGGTTTTTCCAGCCAAGATTGTCGCAGGCCTCTGCTATTTGGTCGTTTACTCCCAAATCTTTGAATGATTTCTCCTCTATCTCTTCCTCCATATTTGCAGCGCCAAGTTTAGACAATGAACTGGAGGTTATGGTTTTCCTGCTTTTTCACAAGAAACTTTAAGCTACGATAAAAACAGCACATTCATACAATTTGCTGATGCAATAATAACAATACATTCATGCTGCCAAAAATATTTCTGAAACAATTGCTCGGACTTGCCTAAAATGAGAGAGTACCGGTGGTGTCCGACACGGCAGTTTCTAACCGGGACTGAGCAGTAAAGAGGAAGTTTCAGAATTCAGATTGAAGCGTGACTGCTGCTTCTCCGATGATGGCAGTCGCCTCGTGTGTACATAACTAGGGTTAAACAACCACCAATCTGATTTTGGGTTTTTATTTTGTTTTCCCAATAAAAATAAGTACTATAAAGCAAATATTATGTGAACAACAAGGGTGTGTATTAGATTACGACTTTAAAAGATTTTTTTAATTGAAAAAAATTCTGTAAATTTTAAAGATTTTGTAGGATTTTTGTGATTTTCAAGATTTTGCAGGATTTTGTAAGACTTTTAAAATCAGGATTTTAATGAATTCTATAGGACTTTGTAGACTTTGCATAATTTCATGGATTTGTGACATACGATAAGAATTCAAAAAAAATTCATACAATCGAATTAAAAAAAAAAGTCAAAGACAAAAAAAAATCATAATATCATGTCCCCTAAATAACATTCCTCCACATATCCATAGATATACTAGTCCTGCAAGCGTTAACGTCTTGTCGTTCTTACTTTTGAGTTTGAATAATAGGCCCAAAATCATGGTCTTCATTAACTGGTAATGTTGAAGATGAAGGTTCGTCCACCGATTCAATTGAAAATTCATCAGAACGACATTCTTAGCGAAGAGAGTTCTGTAGAGTTGCACATGCTAATACAAGTTCTGCTTGTGTCTTAAATAAAAATGGAGGTACTGACTTAAAAATTGTGAACC
Source organism: Prunella vulgaris (assembly GCA_026898435.1). Classification (NCBI taxonomy): domain Eukaryota; kingdom Viridiplantae; phylum Streptophyta; class Magnoliopsida; order Lamiales; family Lamiaceae; genus Prunella; species Prunella vulgaris. Next base: position 244,628 of record JAPKLY010000519.1, on the reverse strand, counting down.
TTGATTTAAAAATACTAAATATTCTCTCGATCACATTTCTTAAAGACGCATGACGAAGCTTGAACAATTCTTTCTCATTTTCAGGGCCATTACCTTGACCTGCAAATAGATGATATCTTACGCCTCGAAATGGAGCTAAAAACTGACGTCGGTTAGAAAATCCACAATCCACCAAAAAATATTTACCTAGTTATATATGTAATATATAATATTAGTAGTATAATAACAACAACAACAACAACAACAACAATAATAATAATAATAATAATAATAATAATAATAATAATAATAATAATATAAAAATAACTATTTACCTTGTGTCACTTTAAGTCCATTCCTCCTTGTTATAGCATCATTTAGTGTATGTTTGCAATCTCTAGTAAAAATGAAAAAGTGATATTAAGTCATTTTAGTAACAAAATGAAAAATGAGAAGTGTTTTAAATTTAAGAAATTTAAAAAAATGATTAAAAAAAATGTGTTTGCAAAAAAAGTGGTTCTAAAAAAAATATTGAGTATTATTTTATTGGGGAATGTGTAGAAGTGCTTAAGTAGAAGTTAAAAGTTAAAAATTGTTGCTTAACCAAAAGTACTAATAAGCACTTAAAATAATAGTTGAAAACATGTTTTAAGTGCTTTATTTCAAAAAATAAGTACTTTTACTTTTAATGTAGATTTTGCAAACAAGCACTTAGTAGTTTGGAATCATGAGTCAAACCCTCCCACCCACTTAGAACGTACATGAATTCCAAATTGAAATTATAAGCAGTTAATACATTTTGTGATATTTTCCATTACAATTACGATAATTGCTTACATCTCGCCCCCTAACCATTGTTGGAATATGTGTCCCGTCAATAGCTCTAATGCAATCCTAAAATTTAGCATATATATAATTTTTTTTGTATGAAAAATATAAATATAATAGTGTCATTTTAATTTATAATTTTTATTGTTAGATAATTATCACATTACTTGAAGAAAGGTTATCTACTTTAAATTTTTCTTTATATACAATATTTTTGTCTAATGGAAAAGGGGAATTGAGAAAAACATAAAAACACACATTAAAAGAAAATAATTTTACTTAAATTAAGTCGTATTTCAGTTTAAAAATAGCCAAAATAGAATTGAAAGGCATAATAACACATTGAAAGAAATTAATTTCAAACAAATAAACCAAAAAATTCAATATAAAAATGGCAAAAGGGGAAAATTGATAAAATAGAGACAACCCAAAATTGAGTTAGAAAGATGAATTGAAAAAGCGTGATGATTATGTGGAAGAAGAAGGGGCCAACAAAGGGTTCTCTCTCAGGGGCTGCAAAGAAAACCTCCCAAGAAACCTCGCCACACACTTATCATCGTCATCTCCGAACTTGGTACCCCTATTCTTTATATGCTTCGAACAATTATTCACATACATCTCCACCACCAAACATATTGTGTTTTCTCTGATTTTAGCAGGTACACTTGACTCTGGTTTAGCCAAGGTGCTATAATGTATCTGATATATATATATATATATATATATATATATATATATATAAATATATGTATATATATATATTAAACAATGGATTTAATAATATTATCTTTATATCTTAATCTTAATGCTATATAAAGACGAAGTTATGAAATCAACCAAAATACTCGATTTCGAAATTCCTCATTTCTCATTAATTCTGGTATTAAGAATTAATCTCGACCTTATAATTTAAGTGTTTTAATCTTGACCGTACATTTTTATATTTTATAAATATATGTATATCTTATAAATATATTCATAATATAAATTCTATGTATAATTTTTTAATTTCAACAGTTCATCTTAATTTCTATCCTTCTATAAATTTCAACACCATAAACATTATTATTCTCATATTTTAACCTTATTTTCGTGCGTCTTTTGCTTTTTCTTATTTCACTTTTAATATTTTTATTTATCGTATTCTGATATTCGAATTATTTATTTACCTTTTTATATTCAATTTTTTTGCAGATTTATATTTTACATCTAATAATTTGATGAAATAATATATTTTTCTATTGATATATTGTGTATGTGTTGTGCATGTGTAAATCATTGATACATGTATATGTTGGATTCAAGAAATCACACACACACACACACACACATATATATATATATATATATATATATATATAAATTATTAATACACATATATGTAAATTCAAGGAATCGTAAGAAAATAAATCTTAAAAAATATTATGTTCTTGATTATTTTAATAATATATTTTTTTGTATGTTCTTGATTTTCTTTTAACATACGATATTATAAAATATTATGTTGGTTTTTTTAATAGTATATTTTGATACATTCTTGATTTTCTTAACATACTAATATAATAATAAAAAAAATTAATTTAAATCTTACATACTTACGTTGATGTTAGCACATTCATATTTTAAATATTGTGTGGATAAGATAGCCTCACATTATATATGTATATATTTATATTGTCGAATAAATCTATAAATCATTAATACATATATATGTTAAATTCAAGAAATCAAGATTTATTGATTCACAACTTTATATAAATTCTTAACCCTTAAATCAAAACCCACACAACATCAAAATTCTCAAATTCAATTCTTTACATCGTAAGCTATTTACTCATTATATATGTATGCATAGTATTGATCGTAATTGGCTTAATTAATTTTTATTTAATCTTAAATTTATTGTTATTTTTATAAATTATTTGCACATCTAATCATATTTATTATATTATTATTTATGTATCACATTTTTTCTAAGATGTTAAGTCATTTGTAGATAATATTATATGTGGATCTAATCATCATTTTTTATACTTACCATGTGTTTATATTATTCAAAAATTTAATAATATTTTATTGTAGAATAGATTTTGTGTGAAAGTGGTTCATATCATAAATCACTTTTTAATAAACTAAAAAAAATAAACCCATAAAAAGTAAATCTTATATGATTTTTTTAATTTTCTTTAATCATAAAAAAATAAATCTTATAAATATTATCACTTGATTTTATTTATGTAATCCTCTTTTGTTTTTATCATTAAAGAGCAACTAAATTTTATTATATTTTTTAATTTTTTAATCATAATAAAATAATTTTATATATATTATGTCCTTGATTTTCTTTTGATATACTCAAATAATAATAAAAAAATATAATTCAAATATTTTTTTGTTTATCTTTAAATATAATAAAATAAATTTTAAATATTTCTTATTTTTTTTCAAATATGACAAGCTAAATCTTATTTTAAAAAAATTGAACTTTGATCCTAATTTTAGTTCTATAAACATGATAAATCAAAAGTTTTTTGTTACAAAATATATTTTAAGTATAAATGATTATTATTTCTAGGAGATAAAGTTATTTTTTTACTTATTTAATTAATTTTAATTTTAAATTTAATTTGTATAATATTTAATCAAATCTATACAAAAAAAATTAAATAAATCAAACAAAAATTGACTGTCTTATAATTGAGTATTATATTTATAGAATTTTTTTTAACTAAATAACAAAAGTATAACTTTTTATACATATAATATTTATTTTATACCGCGAAATTCGCGGGTATACATACTAGTATTATATAAAGACGAAATTATGAAATCAACTAGAATGCTTGATTTTGAAATTCCTCAATTCTCATTAACTCTGGCATTAAGAATTAATCTCGACCTTATAATTTAAGTGTTTTAATCTTGACCGTACATTTTAATATCACACACATATATATATATATATATTATATTTTATGAATATATTCATAATATCAAATCTTATATCTAATTTTTTATTCTCAACTGTTCATCTTAATTTCTATACTTCTATAAATTTCAAATCCATAAACATTATTATTCTCATCTTTTAATCTTATTTCTTCGTGCGTCTCTTTCTTCTTCTTCTTCTTATTTCTCTTCTAATGTTATTATTCCTCGTATTCTAATATTCAAATTATTTTTTTTAGGTTCAAATTTCACATCTAATAATCTGGTGAATAATATTTTTTTCTAAAGCTACACAACTTCCGTGGTTTTCTTTTGGAGATAATATTTGATTGCTACAATTGCAGATCTATTTGATTTAAAATTTTGATGTTTGAATTGCAGATTTATTCTAGAGCATAATATTGTGTATGCGTTATGCATGTGTACATGTTTTTTAATTACTTATGAATAATGTTACATCAAAATTCTTCTACCACTGAATCTTGATTTACGACATAATCACGTTTAGTTTTGAATTTTGATTTACAACATAATCACGTTTAGTTTTGAATCTTGATTTACAACATAATCACGTTTAGCTTTTATCCCCTTTCTTGATTTCAAAATTCGTCTATTCTCATTAACTCTGACATAAAAATTAATCTCGATTTTATATTTTAGGTGATTTAATCTTGACCATACATTTTAATATTTTATAAATATTTATCTTATATAAATCTTATAAAATATTCATAATATATAATCCTATATTTAGCTGAAAAAAATCATGTAGATTTTAAAGATTTTGTAGGATTTTGATGACTTTTAAGATTTTGCAGGATTTTGTAAAACTTTTTAAATCATGATTTCAGTGGATATTGTAGGACTTTATGGACTTTGCAGAATTTCATGAATTTATGACATATAATAAGAATTCAAGAATTTTTAATACCTTCGAAAAGTCAAAGACAAATATATTTTTTGTAATATAACGTCATCCTAAATAGCATTCATCCACATATTCATAGTTATACCAGTTCTCTAAGCATTAGCGTCTTTTCGCTCTTACTCTTAAGTTTAAATGATGGACTCAAAGTCACAATCTTCATTAATTGGTAATGTTGAAGATGAAGGTTCATCCACCGATTCAATTGGGAATCATCAAAACAACATTTTTTGCGAAGAAAGTTATGTAGAGTTGCACATGTTAATACAAGTTCTGTTTATTATATATATATAATGATGTAGATGTATATATATGTGTGTGTTAAAGAGTACCGAAATTGAATAATCAAAGCAACCAAAGTAAAAGATAGCATAACTCAAATTCCACGAAAAATATTGTCAATAGAAAAACATTACCTAATGACATATGCAATATATAATATTAGTATTATATTATAATAATACTAATATAAATAATAAATATTTATCTTGTGTCACTTTAAGTCCATTCTCCTTGTTTACATCATTTAGTTACTTAGAGTCACGACTCACGAGCGAACCCTTACATCCACGAAAAACGTACATGAACTCCAAATCAAAATTACAAGCAGGTAATATATTTTTTAAATGAACCAATATATATATATATAATGATTTAATTATAATAAATATTTTATTTATTCTAATATATATGTATATATAAAAATATATTTGCCCTCGTTATTGTCATTACTTTATCGTTGATGTTAGTATTATGACTAATAAAAGTAACCATAGAATTAAATATAAATGCAGCAATGAAATTATAAGGTTTAAAATAATTTAGGTTTTAAATATAAATAATCATATATAAATCAATTAGAGAATAAATAAAGTCACTAATTCAAAAAGTCCTCTAAAATCCGATGGTTTTGATGGGATTATTGGTATTTATAAAATACACTAAAAAATCAATCAAAGCCAACAATCCTTTAAAATCTTTATATTTTTTAATACCAGTGAATTGTTTTAAGATTTTTTTAAAATCCTGATTGAATACCAGTGTATTGTTTTTAAGTTTTTTAAAATCTAGATTGAATACCAATGAATTATTTTTAAGTCTATTAAAATCCCGATTGAATACGAACAGATTGTTTTACAAGAAAAAAATCCCTTAAAATCCTACGAAATCTCAAACGAATACACCCCCTAATTTTTTAATCTCAACCGTTCATCTTAATTTCTATACTTTTATAAATTTCAACTCTATAAATATTATTATTCTCATATTTTAACCTTATTTTTTCGTACGTCTCTTGCTTCTTTTTATTTCTCTTCTAATGTTCTTATTTATCATATTCCACTATTTGAAATGTTTATTTATCTTTTTATATTCGATTTTTTTTGCAGGTTCATATTTATATCTAATAATTTGGTGAAATAATATATTTTTTCTATTGCTACATAATATTCATGATTTTTTTGGAGGTAATGTTTAATTGCTATAATTGCAGATCTATTTGATGAGTTGCTATTGTGGCAATTCTGAGATTGCTTCCATGAACATCGATTTTCTTCTCTTCCGGCGATCAAAATTAATTTTGAATTTTGAGTGCACAAGAATCACTCTTTTCTAAAAAGAGAATGAGAATAAATTTGGGATACGAATTAAAATGGAAAATGAAAATAAATATTGGGGACAAATATAATATTATTTTGAAAGTAATTGTAATAAATTTAAATTTAGGAAAATTTTAGTTTTGTTTTGCAAATATGATGTATGAAATGAAATGTACTAATAAGAAATTATTATTCCTTAATCAATTTTAATCTCTGCACTAATTTGATTTGGATCCTGTGTAATGACCTAGAATGTAATAAATTCTTTTTTATTCAGGATTTAAGAAAAATATATTTTTTAAATAAAGTAGTGGTGAATGAGTAAATGTGTAGAAAATTTTGTGAGTGTGCATGTAAATCGATGTTTCCGTAGTGTGCAAATTGATTTAGGACAATTCAAAATAAAAAGTGTGCAAATTGGTCTGGACTGTTGAAGTTGCTGGTTACATAAGAACACATTAATTGTGGGAAGCGTTTGAATGTTGAAGTCTTATTAGTATCAAGTTTATTATTCTCTGATAAATCACGCGTTTGAATTTTGATTAGCAGAGTCCTCCCAGGTGTAAATCAAGCCTGAATCACCTGAGAGAGAGAGAGAGAGAGAGAGAGAGAGAGCGAAAATATGGATCACCTGCAGCTGAGTCTTTCTAACAAACCTGCGCCGGAGACGACGAAGACTAGGAACACGGTGGATTTTCTTGGCACATCGGAGATGAAAAAGGGGAAGACGAAGAGAGTTTCTAACGTGCCTCTTGACCAGACGAAGACAACTCCTAAGGTATGTCGTGTGATTTTTCCATGTCTTCCTCTTTATACTACCGTGTGTCGTAATTGTGCTTCCTCTTATGTGAAATTTTGATTTTGAATGGTGTTAGATGTAGGTATATTGAATTATCCCCCAAACTATATCCCAACTGGGGGGCGTGTTTTGGTAATTAAGGTTTCGTTTATTTCATGAATTTTCAGGAGAAACCCTAGGTTTTGTAACTGATTTTTTGTTTCAGCTTCTTCCTTCTTTCAACACGGCCCCCACATGGGCCGTTCAGTGCAAAGATTGCCGAAAATGGAGGGTGATACTAACCCAAGAAGAGTATGAAGATATCAGAAAGAAAATAGGGGAGGACCCCTTCACTTGCAAAAGAAAAGACATTTCCTGCAATGAACCCAGTGATGTCGATCGGTGTACGAGCTTATGGGTTATGGACAAGCCTAACCTCCCTAAAACCCCTGCTGGTTTCAAGAGAAAACTGACGATGAGGCATAATATGAACAGGTTGGACTGCTATTACGAGACTCCAACCGGCAAGAAGCTCAGGGGCCCCACTGAAGTTGCCGCATTCTTGTCTGACCACCCTGAGTGCAAAGACGTTTTACCAGAAGATTTTGATTTCAGGGCCCCAAAGATTGCTAAAAACATACCAACTTTGGCTGGTTAATGGTAAGTGTTTTGGGTAGATTTAGGATCAAATGCTGGTTTAGACAGGATTATTATAGACACATGTGAGTGTGGCTACCGTTCTTAAATTATGTTTAAGCTCATTGTTAGCTGTCTGTATGTACTCTTCACTGTACAATTGACGTTTTGGCTAGAAGCCTAAAAAAGAAAAAGAAAATCGAATCATTAGAACTGAAGCCTTAGAACAGATAATTGAAGTGATTAAGTCAGTTGTGCAGATGGTGACAAAAAAATACGATTGATGTGATATTGTAGGTATCGACTAAGGTTAAAGAAAAGCTTACGGACACTGCTACTGGCTTCAGTGCATTACTATATAATAACTAAGTCTTAGGATAGATTGCTGAAGGAATATGTAGTTCATCATCTTTAAACATCAGCAATCTAATCTCTTAAGTTGAATGCATGAATGGTTGCCTGAAATAATCTTCTGCATCAAACTTGCATAATATGTTTATTCCTATTTATATTTATGTCTAGGCATATGCACGAGTACTTAAACAAAGCTCTAAAAGGGAAGCATGAGCGCTGCTTGCACTTACTGTTTGACAGCGGCAGCAGTTTATCATCAATTACTACTATCTTGTTGATTGCCTCCTTTAAATTCTTCATGCCCTCCAAATTTAAAAGCATTTAATCCTTGGGTTACATATACCTGTAATGATATTATGATGCACAGTTGATGGATGTCATTAATACTAGTTGCATGAATTTGAAAACTCTTGGTTGTTGAAAAAGATCAGTGTAAGTTTTAGGACACTACAAATGGTGTTGGTGCAAAGTCGTTTATATAAACTCTGTATGGATACACTAGATTCCATATATATTTTCTTAACACTGAGATATAGTTTTCATTATTTTAAATAACTTATCCAGCAACCTGATGTGTGGTTAAATTACATTGAATCTAATCAAATGAACATGCTAAAAACAACAATTCCGTAGAACCAGATAGGAAGCCTTTGATGTGTGGTAGAATTTGTGGCACTAATTTTCTTTCCTTTACTCTTTTGTGGACTTAATATGTGATTGTGGATGCTCTGACTTTCCTGGTTCAGTCTGCACTGAGTTTCTTCTTTAAGATGGTGTTGGTTTTAGGTTTTCTACATATAATCTCTCTTTGATTATCCTCAGTAGATTTCTCTTTTTACCAAACAAGGCTTTGAACTTTATTAGAATCTCTTTATATATCCATTTCAAACAGTATACACCATCAAATAAGTCCATCTAAGTAAACTTAACTTCCAAGTAATGTGTAGTCTAATCTACAATTTTTGTAAAGTACACATTTTTTTCAGGCTCAGAGCTAAATGTATGATGCCAGAGACAAAGAGATATACTTTCTTGTTACATAGCTTAATTGCCAGAAAAGAAAGTTTATTTGCACAAAAAACATATAATTAGGCTACGGATTTCAGCTTACTGAAGGCTACAGGATTAGGTGGATGGCTGGATTGTGTCTAGACTCTAGAGGTACAACCATGCACACACACACACACACACACACACACACACACTTGTATATCTTTGTATGTAATCCTACTAAACATAATAAACTTGGTTTGTGATTAAGACCAAATCATGGCCAGCATTGAATGCACACTGTAAGTGGACTTTAGAGTATGCCGGATGCTTGGATTTTTTATAACTTGAATATTACATTGATGATTTTAATTGTTCGGATTATTATAATAGGAACATAATTGTCCATCTTTTCCTTTTAGGAAAGGTAGAAGGAACTAATCAAGTAAAAGTAAACCTGTGGCTCGTTGCTGTATAGATATTTATAAATTTTGATATTGGCCTTCTACTTAGAAAAAAAGGTCTAATATCTTTTAGGGCAACAAGTAGGTTACCTATTAAGATGCCATTGAAGCGAAAATGTGTCTAGCTCTTTTCAGCACTGACTTCTTTAAGACTTGAAGATCATGAGTGTGACAATGCTGTGGCTCAGTTGCAATCAAGATTTGAAATTTCGCGAAATTTCGCCGAAATTTCGGAAATTTGAGGGTACCGATATGAAAATTCACTTGAACGATTATTTTTCCAAAATTTTGGTCAAATTTCGGGAAAATATCGGAAATTTCGGTTACTATATCGATATCGGTCCAGGGTAATTCAAAATGTGCAGATTATCGAGAAATATCGTGGAAATTTCGGTAATTTATCGGTCAAAATTTCGGGAAATAATTTTTTTTTTTTTTTTCAATTCTCAATCCTCGGGACTTGATACCATTATTGCTTAGACCAAGATGGTCTTTCTTCTTTTACGTTTGATACTCATAGGACATCATTTTGGTATTAGCTGTGTAATATTCAATAATTATGAACAATTGTTGTATCGTTTTATATTTCTTACGTATGTTTTCTTGACATGTTTGTTGTAAGATTCTCATTTTATTGAGATTTTAAGTTCAATTAATGTATTAAGACTAGTAATAATATTATCTAAAATTTCATGCTAAATTTCCATTATTTTAATGAAATTTCCTTGAATTTTCTATTTTTTTACCGATATCGATATTCTATATCGATATTTCCACCGATATATCCATAAATTTAGGGTATCGATATTTCCGTCGATACCGATATTTGCATCCTTGGTTGCAATGTTCCAGACTCGGTTTATGTATAGTCTAAAGTTCGATAATTCTCAAAGCATTTTTCCAGCCATATAGAAATTAAATACACTAAAGAGCCTTTAACCTTATCAACAGAACTGCTGCAGACCGATATGGAAACTCAGAGATATTCTGGAATTCATGATTTAACTAAACTGGGAGTTGGGTAAGCGACCTTATCAGATAATCTTGTTCTCATGCTTTGACTCAATGGAAGTTGATATAAGCTGCCATGCCTATTGTGTGTACTGTTCATTTTTTATGTGATGCTTGTTATTTCTTGCAGGTTTTCCCTTTGGCAAACTCTTTGACTACATGAGTTGTGCTTTACGTTATCAATTTTCTTCTCTGGTTAGACTAAATTATTTGGATATTTGGTAGTTGCAGACATTTTCTTTCTGGTTCTTCTTAGCAACTTGCATATCAAAGGTTCATATTTGAGAAGGAACAGGTTCACAGTTGAAATATTCATATCTGTCCCTCTCTCTCTCTCTCTCTCTCTCTCTCTCTCTCTCTCTCTCTTTCCCTCTCTCTCAAGTTATTGTTGGTATTTTCACAATTTTGGACGACTGATATTGATTGGATGAAGATGCAAATTACATGCTCTCATTCTCAGTAGATGCACTGCATATTGTTATCATAGTACCGATGATTATGCAATGTTTTAAATTCCGATATTTACTCAGAATAAGGTGCTACTTCCATGCAGTCTCCTTTTCTCTGTCCAGTTTGTGTTAATTTATTTGTGCATATATTAAGTCTCGAAAGTTGGTTATTGCTGGAATACCTTGTATCAGATCTCTTCAAAACTGGGTAATAGATATGCTTGGCAATGATGCTCTTATTTGAATGTCCCATATAAATTTGCACACTACCAAAAAAGAAAACATTGATTTGTGTGTACACTCACAAATCTATACAAATATTTATCCATATGCCACTATTTTATATATAAAACACATTTTCCTTAAAGAATGTGCTGTCCCGTAGGGTGCAAATTCCTACGGGACGGAGGGAGTATATATTTATACTTTCTCAAAATTGTTTTGTGGCGAGTGAGAAATTAAATGAGAAACATTACAAAATGGTTCACAAAATTAACACTAATTACAAAGTGGTTCTGTACAAAAGAAATATATGCTTCTGTGCAGGAAAAAAATATATTTTTGTGCAGAAATTATGAATTAATTTATAAATATAGTTTTTTTTGAACCAATATGCAAGTGACCCAAATTAAATCTTAAAGGTTAATTTTTACAACACCTTTGTTCGGGACTTTTGTATAGATTTACATATTAAGTTAAAAAACTAATCGTACATTAATTTTATGAGGAGATTATTCCTCTTTATTTGTAAAAGTTCAATAGAATAGTTCAAACTATAATTGATTGCTAGATCATTGAAAGACCGTGTGCGTGTGCCGAGCAGAATTGTGCCGCGTTGTATCTATGATTGGGACTTTAGACTTGAATATTTACAATTGGATTTTGGCATTGAACTTGTAGATTTGAGGAACAATGAATTTGGATATGAATTCGGCTTGTTTAGTGTTTTTGGATACAAAGTCAGAATATGACTCCTATAAACTCGTTGGTTAACATTTAATTTGAGAGGGGTATAAACGGGCTGACCCTAACTCTACAGGGCCAGTCTTATAGGGCTGCGAGCCTAAACGGTCCCAGGTCTTAGCGGTTCATCCTTAACGGGCCGCCATATGCTAGGACCTAATCTTAACTCTAGCGGTCCGTGGGCTAAACGGGTTACTAACGGACTCGGGGTAAAAAAAAATTAAAATATAAAATTTAATATAAAATACAACTAATGATTTAATAACTAAAGTTCACACATCCATAATTGATATCTAATTTATTTACTTATTTTCTATTTTAATCTATAGTTAATAATAAATTAGTAATTAATAATTAATAAAAGTTTAATTAACTAATTACAACTTACAAGTTTACAATTACATAAGTGATGGGAATCAAATCAGGCCACAACCGGCAGCCCACAGACACAGTACACAGGCCTGAGGCCACACGGACATGGTCCACACCAATTTAATGAATTTATATTATATATTAATTATTTAATTTAATAAAAAAAAATCGGGCTACCGGGCCAGCCCGGAAAATCGGCGGGGCTAACCGGTCCGGGCCAAAAAGACCCGGTTTTATACGGGCCGCCAAATGCTCGGACCGGGCCGGCCCGTTTAACATCTCTAGTATCAGATATTCAAGTTGTGTTGGTGTTGTTCGAAATGTGATCGACATAAGAGACAATATTGATTGAAATCAAAACATAAACTTGAAGAGTGTGAACAAGTTTAAACAACAGAAGACTTTAACACAAAGATTACTCAACACTCACATCAACAATCTCCCCCAATCATACCTATCCGCAACCACACAACTTGATACAAGTTAAATCAGAATAATATGATAACCAAAACATCACAATATTTGTTAGTTCGAATATAGTGCAAAATAACTAAGAACTTGAATAACATCATCATCCATCAAGTTCATCAAAAATTAACAAAAGAACAACTAAGAAAGGATTCCTAAATCTAGCAGTTCATAAAAAAAAAAGAAAAAAAATCAATTTGTTTAACCAAGTATGTCATCATCAAATAGTTAGTGGAATGTTAGTGAGATCAGCATCAATATCTCTCACTATCATAAAGAACTCCCCCTAAGCAGCAATATTTCCAACTTATCACCTTCAACTCCTTGTGCAACAACTTCATCTGTGATATCTTCTATCACAACATTTCCTGAACCCGAGCTTTCAACAGCAGCAGCTGGTTCATTGGTTGGTGCATCAACTTCTCCCCCGTGGATGTGGATAGGAGGGATGCCCAAAATTTTCTTATTTACTAAAGAATATCAGCTTGCATATTCAATGAAGTGGCTTGGAGTTTGAGCTGGGAAACTTGTTTGGAACAAGCAGCAGCTTGTTCTTCTATGTACATGCAATAAACAGTTACATAAACAACTTCTCCAGTAGCTGGAGCAGTGTCGATGTGAGTGGGAGTATTGCCAACCGTAGGGGCAACATTCGGTTCATCAGTATCAGGGACAGAAGTAGGGGTAGGAGGAACATAAGGTATATCAATCACACGAAGACTTCAAGTAATGATTTAGCAATACCCAACACCAGAGAGTGGGAAGAAAGATGATCTTCCTTAAACCTACAACACCTTTACTAGCCAACAAACCATGAATCAAAGAGGCATAAGGAAGCTTCCTAATCTTGGAAACTTTGCCACCAAAAGCAATCATGTTAGGATAGATTACCCCACCAAGATTAAAGGGCAGATTCTTTCCAATTTTATATATCAGACATGCATGCTCAGTAGTCACTCTAGTGGTGTTAGAAGAAGAGATCATGTTGTAGACACATAACTTGTGCAGGATTGAGTGCATGCTAGTTAAACTAGGTGTGAACAACTTCTTAGGCCATTTAGGGAGCTGACCTCCAGTAATAGAACACATAATCTCATCCATATTAGATTCCTCAACAACATTCTCAGCATGAACATTTCCAAGAAACTCATTGATTTTTGCAGGAGACACATCATAGATTGAACCTCTAAAGAAGACTCTACCATACTTAGCATTAGTACTCTTCATGTGCATAAAATTTACAAACCCAAGTACTACAGAAAGTGCTAGAGTACCTCAGAGCATGGAGTAGCCTTCTTTCTTCAAAGAATGGAATGAGGAATTGTAAGCTTCCAAGTCAGCATTGTTCATCATTCTTTCATGTATGACATCTTTCTTAGCAAACTTCCTGTACCTACTCTTTGAATCAGTGAAATAGAATTTGTCATCTCCATAATTCTCTACATCATAGTTAGAGTCATCATCATCATCATCATCATCTGGATCTTCATCAGTTGAGACACCATCTTCCTCATTATCATCAGAGGCATTGACTTCATCTTCATCATTAGAGGCTTCATCGTCGTCGTCGTCGTCATCATCATCATCATCACCACCACCACCACCACTATTATCGTCGTCGTCATCATCATCATCATTATCATCAACATCATCATCTTGAATATTTTCCTCAGCATCGGGATCATCTTTTGGATCTTCATCAGAGGATGATGAAGAACTATGATCAGGTTCAGCATTACCCTATTCTATATCATCCGTTATTGTTGCCTAAGGGGTGGCAACACTAGCAGCAGCATTATGAACCTTCTTTCTTTACTTCAATGCTTTACACATCTCAGCAATGGTTATGTTTTCTCCTGAACTAGGAGACGTATCAACCTCCATAGGAGCAGCAGTATCAACAGCTTCACCCCCAGAGTCAGAAATAACAATAGAGGTTTTGTCTTTCTCAGACCCTTGACAACCAAACACAATTTTCTTCAATAGCCTATTAGACATACGAGTAAGAGGCATTTTCCTTTTTTTTAGTGCCCTAAGTAACCTTGGACATTATTGGGGCAAATGGTGATGAGGAAGGAGAAGACATATGTGATGTGGTGTGAGAAGGTGAGTGAGCAGGAGATTGAGAAAATGAGACTTGAACTAGAATAGCAGGTTCACATGCAGTAGGTGAAGGTTCAACTGTGACATTCTCAGAAAGAATCGGATTTTAGGCTTAGAATGATTTTCATGAGCATGAGATGAAGTACTAGGCTCTACTCGATAAATAGGAATATCTAATTGAGAAACTAGGGCTTCCAATTGAGAGTCAGAAGTACTTGCCAGAAGGATGATTTGCTCTGGAAGAGGTGATTGAATGATCGGTGCAGTCGCTGGTGCAACACCATCGACTGGAACATTGGGAGTAGCATTTCCAATGACATTTTCAGCCATATTTGCTAAAGTGTGAAGAGAGTTTTTGGTTTCAAAGGTAATGGGAATATTAGAGGTATTTGAGTGTTGTGATGAAGAAGGAGATGATTTAGACATTTTAGATGACATGAGTGAGACAGACTTTTCGAAAATAATTAAAAAAAATTGGCGGCACACTTCTAATTACACATAGCATAGCACTAAATTGAGGAAAATTTATAAAAAGAAAGAGACGGTTAATGAGAGACATGTATCCACTAAAAATAAAAACTACCAATATTGTGAAAATACAGAAAGTGGGCGGTTAAAAAAAAAACTGAAAATAAAAATAAACAAACAGAAAGAAATAAAATAAATACCATAAATTTATCACAAAATATCATAAAAAATACTCCCTCTGTCCCTGAAAAGATTGCACACCTCTTTAAGAAAAGTGTGTAAAAAGTAGAGTATTAAGGGTGATGTGTAAAATTATATTATTAAAATAATAAAATTGGTTGGATTTAGTGTAAAAGTAATGATATTTTTTGTAAATATGTGAATATTATGAGGATAAAGTTAAAGTAGTTATTTTCATTTATAGGGTGTGCAAAGTGTTGTGGGACAGACAAAAAAGGAAAGTGTGCAAAGTGTTTAGGGACAGAGGGAGTAATTAAATAACTTATGATGAGAATGCTAAAAATATTCTGAAAATAATCAACATTGATTTTAATGTAGGCAAACATACACTTTTATCTTTTTTTATGGATTTTTCATGCACTTTTTATTCTCAATAAACACATGATCTTTTGGAAAGATCACATTGTGGTTGTCAATCCCGTGTGTCTGGTTACTCAGTGATAGTTCAAGAGTGTTCTCTTTTCATTTTTGAAACTAAACAACCTTTTGAAAAGAACACATCGTGATTGTCAGTCCCGTGTGCCTAGTTACTTAGCATGTTTAGACCTTTGATTTTTTAGAACTAGTGCTTTCAACTGTGTATGTCCAGCACAAAACCTTTAAGATCAAACCAAAATATAGTTAGCAAAAATAAGATAAGTTATCAAACTAATTAATTATGATATAAAATGTTAAAAATACAGTATTATTGCTTCAAGTGTAGAAACACTCAACAACACATACAAAAATCAAGGAATGCAAAGTCAAGAGATTTTTTAAGTGAAGAAAACCTCTCAAAATCAAGTGCTTTTATGAAAATGTCAGCTATCTGTTTTTCAGTGGATATATACTCTAATTTCACTATCTCATTCTCTACTAAATATCTTAGAAAATAGTGTCTAATGCTTATGTGTTTAGTAAGAGAGTGTTGTGCTGGATTTTTTGAAATGTTAATCGCACTTGTGTTATCACAAAAAATCACCAAAGTATTTGTCTCAAGCACATAATCATCTAACATCTTTCTAAGCCATAACAAGTGTGTACAATAGCTACCAACAACTATGGACTCAAACTCAGCAGTGGATCAAAAAATACATTTTTATTTTTTACTATACCAAGAGACAAGATTGTTACCCATGTAAAAGCATCCACCACTAGTGCTTTTCCTATCATCACAGTCACCAGCCCAATCAACATCACTATATCCAACAATTGTGCTATTAGTGTCCTTTGGGAACTATAAGCCCATGCACAAATCTAATTATCACTTGTACCACGCACAAATATGATTATCCTCTTTACAGTCTTCAGATGAGATTTCTTGGGGTTTGCTTGGTACCTAGCACATACACTATACATACTGTCTGCTCTACTAGAAGTTGAGTACAGTAGGCTACCAATCATAGAGTGATACAAAGTGTGTTTAACACTTGGGCCAACATCATCTTTGCACAGTTTCTGTGATGTTCCCATAGGAGTTTTCGTAGGCTTTGTATCATAAAGACCAAATCTTTTCACTAAGTTTTTAGCATACTTACTTTGTGAGATGAAAATACCATTATCACCTTGCTTGATTTGGAGTCCTAAAAAGTAATTTAGGTCACCAACCAGGCTCATTTCAAATGTTGTGGTCATTGCCTTCACAAAGTTATCAATCAAGACCTGTGATGTTGCACCAAATACAATGTCATCAACATATATTTGTGCAATCAAGAAACTATAAGTATCATGCTTAATGAAAAGAGTTCTATCAGCCTCACCTCTAGTGAATCCAAATTGTAGTAAACAATCAGTAAGTCCACCTTACCAAGCTCTAGGAGCTTGTTTCAAACCATACAAAGCCTTTTTTTAGTTTATACACATATTTAGGATTAAATGAATCAACAAAACCTTTTGGTTGTTCAACAAAAGCTTCTTCAAGTAAAACACTATTTAGAAAAGCAGCTTTAACATCCATTTAAAACAATTTAATTCCAATAAAACATGCAATAGCTAGTAGAAGTCTAATAGATTCTATCCTAGCAACAAGAGAAAATATTTCATCAAAATCTATTCCCTCAATTTGTGTATATTCTTGTGCAACAAGCCTAGCTTTGTTTCTTACTATATTACTATATTACTAGATTCATCAGTCTTATTCTTGAAAATTCACTTTGTTCCAATTACATTCATGTTTGAAGGTGTAGAAACGCTTAGCTAACCCTAAAATCCATTAGACAAATGAACTTAACTAATTACAATACCTAATTTTTTTACATCATTAACCTATTTGTAAAATTTAATTTTTCAAAAGAGTGTCGTCCCGTATGCAAATTCCTACACGCGTAGGGAATAGTAGTTGGGTTTATGAAACAATTTAGCTGCGTTAAATCGAGAGAAGATGGCGAGATTAATTAAGCCTCGAATCCTCGTCGAAGTTTCGCCACCAGAAAATAACTTTGCAATCGAAACTTTAAACATTCTGTTATGGAGAAGAATCAGAATTCCAACTTAAAAGTGGTACTCTTTGTGTGTGTGTGTGTGTGTTACTGTTTCCAATCTGTTGAATCCATGTGTTTTGGGTGATCTTTTTTTTCTTTTTTAATGGTTGTGTTGAAATTTCGTGTTGATTCCATGTGAAGAAGTTTCAGTAGTCATGTTCTTTTCGACATGCCCTAATCGGCTACTTCTCTTCAGTCTCAAATTCTGAGTTTTAACTGTTTGGTGAAATGCTGCTTGCTATAGTTTTTCTTTCACGTGTGATTTTTAATTGATGAATTGTGCGTGTACTTTGTTTCCATTCTTTGTTCTACCTCATCTTCTTCCTTACCCTTTTACGATTCAATTCGTTACTGTTTGATTACATTGAAGTGGGCTCCAATTTCATTTCCCAAATGTAGGCACATGCTTATTTTATCTCAGTCTCTGTGTGTGTGTGTGTGAGAGAGAGAGAGAGAGAGAGAGGGAGGGAGGGAGAGAGAGAGAGAGAGTGTGTGTGTGTGTGTTCAATGTGAAGTTGTGATCATAGAATTTCTTGTTATTTAGGTCGATTTCTAAATTTATGTTGCAGGTTATTGACTGCGGAGGCAGTCTGAATGAAGTAGACTATGAGCCGGAGCCGTCTGATCGTAGGAAGGAGATTTTGAAAGCTCTGGCGGCCTTGGAGAGGGATTCAGCTTCAATGGCCGAGAGTTTCTCCTCTATCTTCAATTCACTCCGTCAATCACTCTCCCAGGCTACTAGCTTTACAGTTGATCATATGAACTGCTTCAGTGATGCAGCTGGTCACCTTCAAGAATGTGTACTTGGTGCATCAACAAAAGGAAATCGATATTAAAATTCTTGTTTGAGATTAAATGAAGAAATGAAAGGGGTGGACACCCTTGCCGCACATAAAGATTCTGCGCAGGCATGTTGATGCGCTCGACTCCACTGTAAATAGGGTTGTTTGGTTCCCAGCTTGATACCAATAATTTGAAGAAATGACAGCTTTCTTTTTACCACTGTTGGTTTGTTGAAGATTGTTATTTATTTGTGTGCTCTGTTACATAGAAAGTATGACATCTGTAGTCTTATCTGGGAATGCAAACTTTGTTAAATAACATGCTTTGTCCACTTGTGCTGTTTCTTTTTTCTTTTAATCAACTCTGCAGAAATATTAGTTGAAAGGAAAAAAAAACTTATGGAGTACACAGTGTGCCAAAAGATTTCAAAAGAGTCGATTGCTACTACGACGCTCCTAACGGGAAAATCCTTCGAGCCTTAAATGATGTTCCCAATTTCTTAGATAAGCATCCCAAGTAAAAAAAGACTGTCGGTTGAGGATTTCTGCTTCGGCAATCCAAAGATCGTGGGGTGTAATCGCAATCCAGAAAAGAAGGTACAAATTCATTGATGCTGGCTTCTTCTTGTTGCAGTTCATGATTCTTTGTACTGTTTCTTTTTGCCAAATCTAGGAGAAAGCTTTTGGTACTTGTAGTTCTGAAAACTGTTGAGATTCCTTGCTTAGGGGTTCATTCTTGAATATATTCTTTTATCCCTGATGCACTTTGTAGTACATTGTTGTTAGTATGGATTTGTTACTGATTTTATTCAAAAAATTGTAAAAATGTCACCCATTTTAGCAACTTTTGGACGAATGCCACACATTTCAGGAATTTTTGGGCAAATGCCACTCACTCGATCCATAAAATCATGAATGTGGCATTTTTCCGAATTCCCCAGTTTTATTTCACCAGGATATGTATATTGACGTAATAAAATACTAAACTGAAATGAGGTAGAACAAGAGATCACACGCTGTACAACATCAAAACACTATCGAGTCATTTGTGTCGAAAGAAACTTAATAGACTGCATGAGCATCTCAACCTTTACTTATAGATACAATTATGCTGCTACAATTTCCCTTAACAAAAATAATGAGGCGTGTATTGAGGTAAATAAAACAGAGGCATGTTATCTTTCTTTATGATCTCATTTCTGTGTTTTTCCATATCAAGCTTAGTACATTAGATAGTATAAGATTCTGTACCAGGATCTGCCACTTTTGACACTAGAGTTGAGGCTAACAAACCTATACAACTTCAACTCTACTTGTTAGCGTGTATCTTTTGGTGGAAGCTAGTTGTCAAAGTATGATGACCGTTGATCTGGAAAAACTAGTCGGGTTTTGTATACTCGAGTAACATATGTGGCGACCTATAAATCTTGACAAGCGTCCAATAAAGAACCTCTTCGACTCCAAGCTCTTGCTGCGTATATATCCTCACTGATGGCTATTAACCTAAAAAAGTTACACACTTATACATTCGCTCATTCTTTGTATTATGAACTTGGAATAACTATATTACCTGTAACATGAAGGAAGATACTCGTATGGTATTCTCATCCGTAAGTCAAAGCATCGACCAACTATAAGTACAAATGTGATGTAGAGCCCCCAAATGCTGAATTTGCTTAGTGTCTCGCCAAGAAATCCCTCTGCAATGTGATAATAGTCAATGTTTTTGGTCTGTTTATCATTTAAGTGATGCACAACCATCATCTTTTAGTATAATAATCAATACCTGAATAAAATAGCTGATATTGTTTAAAAAAATATGTCACGAAGTGCAAAACAATTGAAACTGGTTTACGTAAGATGTTTTCATTTTCAGTACAATAAAAAATATCACCTTACGTGGTGTTTCCTCTGATACCATGACCGGCCATCGGCCCTGACAAGCTACTGCCAGCGTATGCATCCACAAAATCGACGTCATGGAAGGACCACCTTTGGTATATGCCGTGATGCAAGACAACATCATTTACATGTTGACGGTTATAGTAAGTTTTCTCACTCTTGAGCAATGTTCTAAAAGCATCATAGAGCAGGTTTAGATAGGCAGGTCCTAGATTCTACGCCTATTAGAGCTTTGCTCTCAAGGGTGTTGCAAACTCAGTTGAACCACCTGCTTCCATAGAAGGGGCGATATCTTAAAGATCATCATTCTCAAGTAGAGGAGTGTTCTCCCAATCTATGGCTATATAAAATGAAAAAGAAAAAGCCACAAAATAGAGGATGAAATTTATTCATACAAGGTTAAAGGAAAATAAATAAATGGACTACCAGTTGCAGGTCTGTTCAAAGAATCCAAAATACGAGAGAACACTGAGTTTACGCAAGAGATGAAATATTCTAAGAAGTCCATTTTTCAAAGTGATTCCCTATCCCCAATGGGGATAATATCCTTAGCGGATTTAACAAGTTTTGGGGTTTTGTATTGTCACCATTCACAAGAGAAGGGCCAAGTACCAGAACCACGACATAGCTCTCTCTCTCTCTCTCGAAATTCAAAAAACCATCCACACTAGAAGGCTTTTCTACAAAGTGGGCTAAACTCTGACTCTTGGAACTAAAATAGTAAAACTCCTCTCATCGTGATAAAAAGGAAAAATTTCACGGCCCCCATTCGCTTTGAGGATGATAAAGAAGACAATAATAAGCTTAATAGATGAAGGGGTAACTTGATTCAAGTGCAGATGCCAGAAAAGTAAGGTGGAATAGAAAAATGGAGTCCAGCATAGAGTTGAGAAACCTAAAAGGCCAATGAAGGAAAGGGTAAATGGTTTGGTTGCTCATTTGGGTTAGGCAGGTCTATAAGAAAATCTGGGTGTGGGTCTATAAATCATTCTGGTTTAGGTTAGTTTGATTCAAAATATTATTCCACCTAGTCCTATTTCATTTAGAAGTGGTAAAGGGTTAGGGCATGAGTTGAGAGCCCTAAGACAGTGACCAGTGAGAAGAATGAAAAAGGGATGTACTTTTTCTTACGAAAGGTGAGAATTTGAGCTACAATCATGGAGGAAAAAGTATACAAAGGCTTATGTCCTCCTGCTTGTGATCAATCCAACTATAATTATTATGCTGCCTCTGTGTTCTTTGGAGAGCAGATACGAATGCCTAAGATTACTAAATATTAACAAACTATGAAAGAAGATGATGCATATGGGATATGAGAACATAAGTTATAAACAAAGGAAAATATTGGGTTCTCACCTTTGGAAGTGAGTTGAGAGCCGTAATATTACCATCATAAGCAAGATAATTATATACTATCCATAATCGTTTACCACATTAAAAAAATAATCAAATAGTACTATTAGGTCACTGATTGTCAACGCGAATATACTACCATGAGGCCACAATGACACTTAACTACTACACCCAGTGGTCCCCAAAACTAAGGTTTTTATATGACCATTCTACCCTTTCTTGTATAAGATGGTATATATAGTTTTCTTCTTCATTTCTCTAGGTCATTATAAAAAATACACAAGAAACTATACTATTCACACATGGTTATTTCTTTGTACTTTTAACTAATCTGAGCATCAGAGGATTAACGTCAGAGTCATCTGTTGATAGAATTTCGTAGTGATGTATTTAAATGGTTGTTATAACGTATTAATTCTACCAAAAAATAATCTAAGATTTTGTGTTCTTGAGGGATAAGATAGAGAGAGAAAGTCGAGAGTTTAGAGAGAGAAAGTATTTGTGTATTATGATTAAGTTGTTCCGAATAGTACAAGGGAGACCTTATTTATAGGTGTGCAAGTGTGAGGTGGCACCTTGTGAGCCTTCTTAGCTTCTGGTGTTGACGAGGGTTCGCGACCCTCGTCTTGGTCCCTCACTATGCTACCTTTACAAAACTTTGTCCTACTACATATATATCCTATCTAAACACTAGCGGCCCTGATCCCTCACGTTGGGCGAGCTTCTAGGCGAGCTTCGTTGCCTTGTGTTGATTTTATGAACGATGTAGCGTTGGACCTATGCCTGGCCATCATAAGCGGGGGCGAGCTTCCTTCCTAATGAGGGAGCTCGCCCATGATCCTCTCTCTCCTGGTGGTGGGGGAGCTCGGGCGAGGTTCTCACCTACCTCGCCGAGCTTCCCTATGTTAGCCTTGGACCAAGCTGGTGACCCAGCTCCTATATAACTCGGCGACCTTCTCAACCTTGGGATAATTTCATGATTATCACCAGGTAGTTCGCCTTGTCACTTGCCCCCCCAGTTCGTCCACATCATGATACTTCTAATGTGTGGGCGGGCTGACTTGTCTCTGTGGACGGAGGTTTGAGTATGGGCGAACTACCTTTGGGCTGGTGCCGAGCTTGTGGGCGAGCTCTGTTGCGGCGGTTGGTCGACCGACGTGGTGCGGGAATCAAGGCATCGTGCATGCCTTTTTAGGCGTTGTTTCCGGCGCCCATCATGGCAACTTTTCAACTTTTTTGTAAATCGGTCCCTGC
Source organism: Prunella vulgaris (assembly GCA_026898435.1). NCBI lineage: Eukaryota > Viridiplantae > Streptophyta > Magnoliopsida > Lamiales > Lamiaceae > Prunella > Prunella vulgaris. The sequence continues at coordinate 221,303 of JAPKLY010000519.1, read as the reverse complement.
ACTCCTCGAATATTCGACCTCGCCCCGACGTCTATAAATAGGGGAAATCAAGTTCATTTCCCACTTTTACACTTCCAAAATCTCAGAGCGAATTTCCGGCGAACGACATCCTTTGCACCCGACGAGTTCTCGAGCATTTCTCAAGGTAGAAACACATTTCTTCTTCCCTTTCTTATTTCTTGCAGATTTCTTCCATCTTTCCTTCGGTTTCTTCAAGTCCCTGGGAATTTTGAAAGTTTCTAGTGACTTTTCAATTTTTCCAATCACTTTGGTATCGTAACTCCGGCGATTGAGATTTCTGGACTGTTTCGGAACTCTTTGAACCTCGCCCGAATTACGTCGACACAATCCTCAAGCGAACCAATCCCTCTAATCTCCCCGATAGTGATCGGCTCCAGTTCCGAGGTGGCCTCGGTAGCTTACCCCGATTCTGGCGAGCTTCTCGGCGAGGTTCGCTCCAATTCGGGGGGAGGGGCCTCCAGCTCCGTTATTCATGAGGTATGTGAGGAAGGTGACGAGGTTACCCATGAGGAAAGGGTTGCCAGCGGCAACGAAGAGGTCACCGAGGTTGGCGAGGAGGTTGCCGAGGTTGGTGGGGAGGCCGCCGAGGTTGGGGAAGAAGATGGCGACCTCGATGAAGTCACAGTCGAGTGGTTCCACTCCATCGGCTTCCCGGAGCCCCAATTAATCGAACACCAGGTTCCTGCCGAGGTTGTTCACCAATTCGACTGGGAGGAGTATGTCGCCCAGCATGTGGCGAGCTTTCCTCTCCCGGGGCGAACTTATCTGGACTCGGCGAATGAATCCGACTACAAGGAGAGCGACGTTGAGAGCATTATCAATGAGTACCAGCTCGCCCAGTTCCGTGAAAGATTTTGGATCCCCCTTGACATTTTCTTGTATGCCCCGGGGAAGAAGGAGCAAGCTGACGCGCCTCCGGCGGGGTTGACGACCATCAACTTCCACACTCACGAGGCCGGTCTTACGCTGCCCTTGCACCCGATCATTGGCCAATTTTTGCTCGATAACAACCTCGCCATCACTCAGCTCACCCCCAACGCCTGGAGTAGCTTGTTGGCGGCGTTGGCGGTCTTCAGATTGGGGGGATACGAAAACAGGTTGACCATTGCCGAGCTCAATGAATTATTTGGCGTGACTCGACAAGTGAATGATGGCAAGGGGTACTACTACCTCAAAGCTCGCCCGGGGGAGAAGTTCTTGGGGATTCTCCTGAACAAAGTTTGAGACTGGAAGCAATAGTTCGTCTTTATGGGCGGAGACTGGCGAGCTTCTGCGGATTACTCTGGGCGAGGAGAACGAATCCAATCCCCTGATGAATATGGGGAGGCCATCAGTAGGTCGCCTACTTGGTGTGCGTGGGTTGAATTAGATTTACTAATCTAATTCACTTCTTTTGCAGGTTTGAAGCATCACAAGTCAAGTCGCGGCAAACTCGAGACGTCCCTTGAGTTCGACGTGGTGCGAGCTATCTGCTATTTAAGGAGCCAAAAAGATCGGAAGATCGCCCACCTTACTCAGCATCACTGCCTTAGGCTCGCCGGGCTTCACACCCTGCCTCACCACCTCACGGTCGAAGGTCCTGAGCTCCCAGGTTTATAACCCTTCGAAGCTCGCCCATTGGGGGGGGGGGGAAGCATGTACTAACCATTCTTCCCCCATTTTTGCAGACGGTAGCAGGGTTGCCTTCCCAACTGTTGAGATCCCGGAGGCGTATCATATATTAGCTCGCCGATTTGCGATGGGCCCCCCTCGCCCCAACAAACTTGCCCCGCCCATAATACTCGTCCTAGAAGCGAGCAAGAAAGTTGAGCTCGCCCAGAAGAAGGGTGAGGTAGGTGGGTTCGGGACCCAGAAGGGGTCGACCAAGGCCCCCGCAAAAATGAAGGCTGCAGAGGTCACCAAGACCGGTCGTGGTGGAGGGCGAGGTGGGGGTACACCCGAGCGAGCTTCCTACCAATCAAAGAGACTCCACCGCGGAGACGGGTCCCGAGTGGGGGAGCTAGCATGGGTCTCCGCGACGATGAGGGGTCTGAGCCCGCTGAGCGAGCCGATACAAGATCGGCACAGGGAGGATCTGCCCATTCGACTGCCCCACTGGCGATTAAGCCCCTTCGAAGGTCGCCACCTTCCTCGTCTCCTTTCGGGGTTCAAACTAATGGCGACACGCTCTTAGGATGGGACCCTGAGCGAGCTCAGTGAGTAGCTCGCCTTTCTGACCTCTATCCTCGTCGTTTTCTTGTATTTTCTATTTTCTAACTCCAACTGTTTTGACCTCGCAGCTATGCCCCCATTGCTCATCCGAACCGCCACGAGGCCGTCCACGCTTATGAGCGATCTCGCTCCTTGACCTCGATGCGTAGCCTCCCTCCGGGTCTCGCCCGAAATACTATGAGTGAGGTGCCGAGGTTTTGGTCCACTCCCCAGCTGGCGACTGTTGAGGGCCAAAACTTGACTGAGAACCTCCTACTCTCGGTGCACTACGCGAGTGGGCTGTTGCTCGCGAATCAGAAGGCGATCGAGCTGGTCGCCCAACTGGAGGAAGGTCGGTAGAAAAGGAACGAGACCTTCCTGAAGATGGCAAAAAATGCTGATAAATTCAAGAAGGCTATGGAGCTCGCCGAAGAGAAAGCAACTGCAGCCCTGGCGTCCGAGAGTAGCGCCCTCGAGAACCTCGGCCAACTCCAGCGACAGCTCGCCTCCATCCAAAAAAACGTTGATGCATGAATCAAGGCCAAGGAGAAGGAGTTCGCTGAGAAGCTCGCCTGCGAGGTTGGTCAACATGCCGTGACCAAGAAGGAGCTGGAGCTTCAGCGAGGCTTGGCCAAGAACGCCGACAAGGAGTGCTCAAAGTTAAAGGATGAGCTTTCGGCCAAGGAAAATGAGGTCACCGAACTCCGCAACAACGCATCTTCCTTGGCGGACTTAGTTGCCGCCAGAGCTGAGGCTTCGGATAGGGGGTTTGTGTAGTGTTACGCTGAAGTCATCCGGGCCATCTGGTGGGCGCGAGCTCACAATGATGACGAGCTGAAGGCAGTTGTTGATGACTTCAAAGATTACTTGGACAGAGTCCGCTTCCCCGACGACACGAAGTTGGATATTGGTGACCTTCCGGAGCTTGGGGTGCCTCTCGACTTTGTCCCGGCCCACTTCAAAATCATTAACACAGTCCCGATCCCGGAGTTGGGTGTCGTTGTCGAGGAGGAGGTCGCCGCCGAGGAGGGGCAAACTCCCCCCACCATTGCGCAACTCCAGGAGGCTTGAGGGGACGCGATGTTGAACCTCGGCGAGTTTGACACCAGTGGCTGTACTGGCAACTTCACGATCATGCCGAGGTTGTCCCCTCAAGACCGCCAGCCTGTCAGTGGCGAGGTTGCCGCCGAGGTTGCCAACCCCAAGGCCCCCGCCGAGGTTCCTGCTCCTTCCGCCCCTGCTGCTCCCGAGACTTGAGCCTTTTCCCTGTTTTCTTAGCTTAGCTTAGCTCGCCGGGCTGCATAGCTCGCCCAGAAGGAGCTCCCTTTTTGTATTTCAAAGACGGTCAGCTAGCCGACCTTTGTGGCTAGCACCACTACTTATACTTGGGAAATTTTTCAAGTATCTTTTTTGGCTTGAAAACCCCTCAAGTATTTTTTGAATGAAATTCAACCTTTTGTTTCAACCTTGTCCTCATTTACGTTTGCACGTTTACGTTATAATTTTAATTGGCTCGTTTAAATATTCTCGGTACTTAACTGTTCGTCTTATTCTACCTTCGAGAAGGGAATTGTTCATTTTACGTCGCTTAGGACTACGAATTGTACCTTCGTCTTAATAGTACGTATTCTTCGTCTTACACCACGTGGGGCCATGAGATGCTCATCTTAAACCACTTAGGGTAGCGAGTTTCACTTTGTTTAATTCACTTTTGGCGATCGGGTTTCATGAACCTTGCCTTAGAAGTTTCAATCGTCTTTTTGTGAATTTTTCTAACTTATGGCAGTGGGTGCTTGACGACCCTTTAAGAAGGATACCTTTGCTAACCTTGGGCACTTTGGCCTTTGCCTTTTGAGCCTTTAGATTATAACGTTTGGGACCTTGGTCCTTGCGTGTTTGCGAACCTTCGCGGGGTTGGATATTTCGTGAACCTTCGTGAGGTTGGATATTTTTTCAAGAAAAACTTCTAACTTCTCATAGCAACGTAATTTACATTGGTTGCTATCAACATTTCTGATTGGAACCTTCGGCTAGTCTATTACAAAATCTCGATCTACTGATAGAACTTTTTCAAGTGTGCCGCACTCCAGGTGTATGATGAGGCATTTCCTTCTGCGTTTTGAGGTCATAAGTACCGTTTACCCAGGCTGCTGTGACCCGGAACGGTCCTTCCCAATTCGATCCAAATACACCCGGCGGGGCCATCAGTTTCTTCTTCAGTACTAGATCCCCAACTTTGAACTTTTGGTCTCGGACTTGGGAATTATAGTACTTCTCCGCTCTACACTTGTAAGTGGCATTTTTCATTTCCGACGAAGCTCTGGTCTCTTCAATCAGATCTTTTTCGACTGTCAGGGCTTCATCGTTCCTTTCTTTGTCAAATCCTACCACCTCCACGTCTTATTCTGAACTTTCACCGGTACTATTGCTTCAGTCCCGAAGGCTAAAGCAAATGGTGTTTCTCCGGTGCTGGCTCAGTATGACGTTCTGTAAGACCACAGAACCTCTGGGAGTTCATCTGCCCAGCTTCCTTTCTTTTCATCGAGGTGGATCTTCAATATGTGCTTCAGAATTTTGTTAACCGCCTCGACCTGGCCGTTTGACTGTGGATGGTATGGAGTTGAGTAGTGCTTCTTGATGTTCCACGAACTACAAAAATCTCTCAATTTCTGGCCGTCAAACTGCCTTCCGTTGTCCGTGATGATTGATTGCAGAAGTCCAAACCGGCAGATCAGGTTCTTCCATATAAAGCCGATCATTCTTTCTTGTGTTATTATCGTGAGAGCTTCGGCTTCAGCCCACTTGGTGTAATAGTCTACCGCTACAACAGCAAACTTCACACCGCCTCTGCCAGGTGGGAATGGGCCGATCAAGCCGATACCCCATTTTGCGAAAGGCCATGGGCTGAAAACCGACTTCAGATGGTTGACTGGGGAGTGGATATTAGGTGCGAAAAGCTGACACTTTCGGCACTTTCGTGCGAAACTAATGGCATCTTTGCGAAGAGTGGGCCAGTAGTACCACTGTCTGATTGTCTTGTATGCCAAAGCTTATTCCCCAGCGTAACTTCCGCAAATCCCTTTGTGAATTTCTTCTAACACCTCGAGCCCTTGCTTCTTAGATAAACATTTGAGTAGGGGTAGGGAGAATCCACGTTTGTAGAGCTGGCCATCCACCAACGTATATCTGGCAGCTTGTTTCACCAGCCGACTAGCTTCCCCTGTGTCCTCGGGGGTTGTTCTATCCTTTAAGTATTTTTGGATAGGAGTGTGCCAGTCTTCACCATCTTTGTCCTCTTCCTTCCCCCCACTCGAGGTCTGATTTACATTGTAATCGTACGTCGAGGGGTTCTTCAGTTTGGTGACCACAACCTCAGTGACCTCAGCCTCGCCGTTACTGGTAGCTAGTCGGGCTAGGGCATCTGCTTGCGTGTTTTCTAGCCGCGGTATCTGATTGATGTAAACCTGCGTAAACATCGAGATTAGATGTGCCGCTATCTTCTGGTAGGTCATCATCTGTTGGTCTTTTACCTCGTACTTCCCCCGGACTTGAGATATTATTAGCTGGGAATCTCCGAAAACTTGAAGATTGGTTGCCCCCACAGCTAATGATAACCTAAGTCCGGCTATCAAAGCTTTGTATTCCGCTTCATTGTTGGTTGCTCGGAAGAAGAACCGGATTGCGGAGGTGAAGACTTGTCTATCTGGGCTGATCAAAACTACCCCGGCTCCTGCTGCTGTGCTAGTTGATGATCCGTCTACGTAGAGGTGCCACAGAGCTATACGTCCCCTAGTCGGATCTTGCGGGAAAGTCAGCTCGACCATAAAGTCGGTGAGCGCTTATCCCTTGATCGTTGTTCGGGGAGCGTAGGTTATACCGTATTGACTAATTTCTAGTGACCATTTCAACAGGCGTCACGCAGTGTCCGGCCGTTGTAGTATTTGACGTAGTGGGAATATCGTCAGCACCTCTACCGGGTGGTCAAAGAAGTAGGGCCTCAATTTTCTAACACTCATCACCAGTGTATGGGCCAGCTTCTCTGTTGGGGTGTACCGCAACTCAGCTTAGTGCAAGACTTGACTTACGTAGTACACTGGTAGGTGTGTCTTCGCCTCTTCTCGGACCAGGACGGAGCTGATGGCCACCTCCGACGCGGCGAGGTACAGGTATAGCTTTTCACCAGGTATAGGCTTTGACAGGACCTGCGTGTCAGCCAGGTATGCTTTAATGTCCTCAAAGGCTCGTTGGCATTCGCTTGTCCACACGAAGTGGTTTTTAAGGTGCAGCTTGTTGGCTTTAGCTGCCTCCTTGTACCTCCGCGTGTTTACCTTGATTGTCTCGAAGAATGGGCGATTCCGGTAGCCAGACCTGGAGATGAACCTGTTCAAGGCTGCCATGCACCCGGTCAATCTTTGGATCTTCGGTACGGAGTCGGGCACACCCATCTCGATTATGCATTGGACCTGCGTCGGGTTGACCTCTATCCATCATTGGCTCACCAGATGCCCCAGGAACTTTCCCGAATGTACGCCGAAGCTGGTCTTCTTGGGGTTCAGCTTCATGTTGTAGTGACGTAGTATGTCAAAGGTTTGTTTTAGTTGGTCAAGGTGATCCTCCTTTCTCAAACTCTTGACAACTATGTCGTCCACGTACACCTCCATAGATTCGCCAATGTATTGATCGAATATTTTATTCACCAACCTTTGGTAGGTTGCTCTGGCGTTGATAAGTCCGAATGGCATATTTTCCCAGCAATACATGTTTTTGTTGGTGTAGAACGTCGTATGTTCATGTTCATCTGGGTGCAACGCTATCTGGTGATAGCCAGCGAAAGCGTCCATGAATGTCGTCATTTCATGGCCAGCGGTGCTATCTACAAGCTGATGAATGTGGGGTAGTGGGAAATTGTCTTTCGGGCACGCCTTGTTTAGGTCCGTGAAGTCGATACATAGTCTCCACGTCCTGTTGTGTTTCTTCACTAGGACGGGGTTTGCGACCCACTGTGGACATAAGGCTTCCTTGATCAGCTTGTTGTCCAACAGTTTTCCGACTTTTGTGGTTAGGGCCGTGTACTTGTCTTCTCCATACTTCCTCCGCTTTTGGCGCACGGGTCTCCTCGTCAGATCTATGTTAAGTCGATGGCAAGCATGCTCCAACTGGATCCCCATCATATCTTCATGGGACCAGGCAAACACGTCCAAGTTGGACATCAGAAACAGCTCCATCCTCGATCGGTACGGTTCTGGTAACTCGGAACCTATGAAAAGTTCCAAGTCCCTTTCTGGGTCCACCGGGAGTGCCGTCAATTCCTCCATGGGAGTGGCTTTCCTCTTCTGACTTTTCCAGCGCGGGTCTCTGATGAACTCATCCCACTCTTCCTGTAACATTTGTGCAGGTTCGTGACCTAGGCGTGGTTCGAGATCATCATCTTGGCTTTCCACGTGGACAGGTTCCTCAACTGTCAATACCTCCGGGGTTCATCAGCTTGGAGAGGTCCTGTAACCGGGAGAGTTGGATCAACGTCCATTGGCACCGGTCCCTGACATACCGCAGGTTCCCCATCTTGGACTCCATCCACTACTTCCTTGGGCGCAATTTGTTGATCTTGCGCCGGTTCCTGCACTTGGTTATTCTGGGTCTCCACCGCTCCCTCCATTGGTGCCGGCTGTGTGTCCTGCGCAGGTTCTGAGACTTGATCAACCTCCGGTAGATCGCCTACCTCCATCATCTCAGTTTCCGTCGAGATGATGTCTAGGATGTTTGGCTCGTCTGCCGGGATCTGTACATCTTCCTCGAGAATTTGAACCTGCATTACATATTTTTTGACCTGACCGTCTTTGATTTGGAGTAAACACTCACGGGCTTTTTTTTTGTCACCTTTTATGGTTCTGGCACCTTTTGGAGTTGGGAATTTTATACAGTAGTAGTAGGTCGAACACGCCACTTTGAATTCATTGAAAAAGGGGCGACCAAGGAACCCGTTATATGAGGACTGCTGGTCGACAACAAGGAAATCTATTAACCTAGTCAGTCTCCGCTCCGGGTCCTCGGTCGATACAAGTTGGACGCTCAACCTAATAGTACCTAGGGGGACGGTTACAGCTTCTCCGAACCCCACTATCCTAGCATTGCTAGGTTCTAAGTACGACTCAAAATCCCCTAAGGCATCTAAGGTGGATTTGAAGAGAATGTTGGTGAAGGCGCCTGTGGACTCGGACGTTCATGATGTTGGCGGTTATCACCAACGAGTTGTTGTGGGGCGTCAGTACCCCTTCCAGGTCCACCGAAGAGAATGCCAGCTCATCAGTGAGTTGTGCGATGGGCCTGGAGCTGGAGTTGCCTTCCTGAACCTGGTTCACGGCCCGGATTTCGGCCTTCCTCTTTCTTTTGGAAATGGAGGATCCCCCATCCTGGAGACCTCCGGCAGCTCCGATTTCTTCTTCGAGAACCAAGAGTTCTCGAGTGGGCTCCAGGTTCTGTTGAGGTTGGGGAGGTGCCCTTCACCTATTTTGAGGACCACATTGGCCCGAGTCCTTTTCTTCATCATCGGAGGTTTCCCTCCTCTCGAACCTGGGCCTCTTCGCCGGTGCCTTCTTCACAAACTCGGCCAGCTTCCCATCCTCGTAAAATTTCCATAGTTGAGGATGTCTCATCATTCGCTGGTGAAGTGGCCGATTCACTGGTGATAAACACAGTACTTGTTGGGTTGAGCTTCGTGAGGTCTTGGCGGATCCTTCTCGGCTCTTCCAACAAGGCTTTGTCTTTGACCGCCATAAAGACATGGTCGACGGAGACAGCGAGGACCTGGTTGAGCTTCTCCTTGAACTCATCCCCGTCGCCGAAGGCTTTCAAGTTCCGGGGTGCCTTGTATGTGCCCCGAACTTCTTACCATAGGGTTTCTTCTCCTCTGAGGCACCGACCTCTTTTAGGAGGGCCTCATGCATGGCGACGAACACCCCGGCTTTATGCCGAAATTCTGTGTAAGTGTCCGGGCATGCCAGGTGCATCTCCCTCTAGAGCTCGGTACTTTCTTGAGCCCTGCCATTACTGCGACGATCTTGGTGTCCTCACTCATCGGTTCGCCTTCCAGCAGTATCTTATCGAACCTCTCCAGATACTGCTAGTCGGTCTCACTCTCGCCTTGGTGGATGTTGGTGAGTTGGTGCTTCTGGGTAAGGTAGGATCCAAACCCAGAGAAGTGGGCCAAGAACTCCCGCGAGAGTTGGCCGAATGAATGGTTTGACCCCTGGGCGAGTGATGAGAACCAGTGGTGAGCTCGGTCCCCAAGGGTCAGCGGGAAGTTCCGGCACTGAGTGGAGTCGGTGGCACCCACCGAAATCATAAAGTCTGGATACTTGGCCAGGTGGACTTTTGGGTCAGATTCTCTCTCGTATGCAGACATCACCGGGAATTGGACCTTCTTCTGGACCGGTGCTCTGAGTATGGCAGGTGCCAATAGAGATGCGGGGAGAGTGGTGGCGTCAGGTCCGCCAGACTTGGCGGCCACTTGTGCTTGCAGCATCTCGACGACCTTTTTCAAAGTGGCCAGCTCGTCGTCGTGGGTCACCTTTGGTGGAGATTGCTCGAAGGTTGTGCGCCTCGTGGACGCACGCCCTCGAGGTACCTCACTCTGGGGTGACCCCTCCGTGATGGGTCAGAATTGGCACCTACCGTTTGGGCCCAACCTATCAGTTGCGGGTCTTCTCAGTCGGTCGTGTGCGGACCTATGAGGTTGCAGGTCCGACTCCCCCTCTGGGACGTAGCTGGGGCCACCGTTCGTTCATTTTCCCCACACTTTGGTCCCAAACGGCCTTGGAGGACTTCCCTTCTCGTCGATTGGTGGGTGGCGGATGCTTCAGTATAGGCCGAAGCTCCCCCGGTATGCGGGGCTGGTTCCTCCACCATCTTGGCCTTCCCAGTGCGCCCCCGGTGTTGGCGAGCTTGGGCCGAGCTCGCCTCCTGTTCGGTGGGGAGCTTGCTGTATTGACCCCGGGTCTGGGTACCCTGGGTCGGCCTGGTTTGCTCCCTGACCTCAGTGGCTGGAGCTCGCCAAGGCGAGCTCATCGAGCTGCCTTTGTTGCAACCTCTGCAAGGTTGCAATCGTGCGTTGGAGCTCGTCGGGGTTGTTGGTGAGGTCCCTCAGGGCGGGGTTCAGCTCCTCCTGAGCTACCGAAACCCGCTGGGGAGGTCGCGGGGCATTGCTTTTCTGGGGAGCTCGGCGAGAGGTCTCCCCTCGGCCTGGACCTGGTCGCCCCCTTTCCACCTCCTTGTGTTTGCCGAGGTCTGTTCCTTGGACATTTTAGATTTTCGTTGGGGGAAGGTCGCCGAGGTTAGTAAGGAAGCTCGCCGAGGTTCCTGACTTCCAGCCAGGGTGATATTGTCCGGGTTTTCATCTAGCCTCGCGTGCAACAGATTATCCAAAATCCAGTTTATCCGTGTACACGTGTGCATTTGAAAACCCTTTTTGGACAGATTTTAGGGACCCGGAAATCTGACTTTTCATCCGAAAATCTGGGTTTTCAAAGGAGTGAAAATATGAGTGTATCTTCAAGTGTTCTTGAGCTTTGGTCAAGAACACCTTCAAATCTTTAAATCTTCAAACAACTCTCACTATTTGTTCTCAAATTTTTTGGGTTAGGACCCGTCTTCTAGCACCAAATTGTTGATAGAATTTCGTAGTGATGTATTTAAATGGCTGTTATAACGTATTAATTCTACCAAACAATAATCTAAGATTTTGTGTTCTTGAGGGATAAGATAGAGAGAGAAAGTCGAGAGTTTAAAGAGAGAAAGTATTTGTGTATTATGATTAAGTTGTTCCGAATAGTACAAGGGAGACCTTATTTATAGGTGTGCAAGTGTGAGGTGACACCTTGTGAGCCTTCTTGGCTTCTGGTGTTGACGAGGGTTCGCGATCCTCGTCTTGGTCCCTCACTATGCTACTTTTACAAAGCTTTGTCCTACTACATATATATCCTATCTAAACACTAGCGGCACTGATCCCTCACGTTGGGCGAGCTTCTAGGTGAGCTTCGTTGCCTTGTGTTGATTTTATGAACGATGTAGCGTTGGACATGTGCCTGGCCTTCATAAGCGGGGGCGAGCTTCCTTCCTAATGAGGAAGCTCGCCCATGATCCTCTCTCTCCTGGTGGTGGGGAGCTCGGGCGAGGTTCTCACCTACCTCGCCGAGCTTCCCTATGTTAGCCTTGGACCAAGCTGGTGACCCAGCTCCTATATAACCCGGCGATCTTCTCAACCTTGGGATAATTTCATGATTATCCCCAGGTAGTTCGCCTTGTCAACATCATCTTTGACTCAATTTTCGTATAGGATTGCTGATGAGGTCTTCAGAGCTGTCATATCATCTTTCAATTAAGGTCGTTCTAGGAGAATTTGATGGAGATATGAAATAAGATCAATATCAATATCCATATTTGATATTGATATTTATCCTTAATTAGGAGACTTATTTTAATTTTATTATATTTAGTATTTATATGTTTTTTATTCTCCAAGTTTACTTTATTATATGTAGATAGGTCATACAATGTCATAACAGAGTTGAATTTGATTATTGAAATATTATTGTGACGCCGAGTTTAGGTAATCTTACTTCATGTTTTTGTGCTTTCTCTACGTCAGTTGGTATCATGCTGTTGATAGAATTTACTAATTGTGTTCGTTTATGTGGCTTTACGACGGATTAATTCTACCAAACAATAATCTTATGATTTTATGTTCTTGGGGAGGGAGAGTAGAGAGTTTAGAGAGAGAAATATTGCAATGAAGATTGTATTGATTGTGTGAAAATATGAGAGTTCTTTGAATAGTACAAGAGAGGTCTTATTTATAGGTGTGTGAGTGTGAGACGACACCTTACGAGCCTATGTGGCTTCCGGTGTTGACGAGGGTTCCTTACCCTCATCTTGATCTCTCACACTGCTTCCCCCTATCACGCCTCGTCCTAGTACTATGCCTTAGACTAGATGGGCCTCATTAAAAACCTCGCCGTAAACCACCCTTGTGGATAAACTGGACCGAGGGAAAAAGAGCGCGCCATCGGGGTCCTATAGACTAAGGGCTAGCTCCAAAGCCTTGCCAGATTCCAGAGTACTGCAAAGTGACGGACTTCGGTGAGGTGAGCTCTGGGCGAGCTCTCCCACAAGCGGGTGAAGCGAGCTCGGGCGAGCTCTCCAACAGGCGGGCGAGCTCTGGACCTTCCCCGGCTCGGATGGGCCCTGGAGACCTGGCAAGCCTTAGGGATTATTTCTGAAACCGACGTATTAGTTCGCCATGTCAACATTTGCCCCCCAGCTCGCGCGCATCATGACTTTGTCCAATGTGTGGGCGAGCTGGAGAACTTAAGGTCTGGCGAACTATTTCCGGGGGGTGCGGAGCTAGTAGGCGAGCTGCGCATCGGAGGTCGCCTCGGCCGACACGGTGCGGGATCCCAAGCGTCACACAAGTCTCTTGGTGTCTCGATTCCCGCCCATAATAATGATAACTTTTCAAATTCTTTGCAAAAAGGTCCCTGATCTTTTGGGAATTTCGAGCTCGCGCCCAGCGTCTATAAATAGGCGGAAATGAGGAATTTCCTCACTTTTGCTTTCTCACTTCTCAGAGCACATTTCTGGCGATCATTCCTCTGCTTCAGACGCGTCCCCGAACATCTCCCAAGGTAGAAACCCGGATTTCCCTTCTTTCTTCTTTCTTCTTTCTTGTTTCCGGACGCCTACATTATGTCTGAGAACTCTTCAAGTCTTACCCCTCCGAATCACGATTTGGGGAAAGAACAAATGACCGATGACCTTCCACACCCCCGAGCAGTACATGTGGTCCTCTCCTCGAGCTCTGGGGCGAGCTCTTAAACCTTCCCGGACAGTAGCGAGCTCTTGGGGTCAGTTCGTTCTGACTCCAGCGAGCAAGCTACTAGCTCCGGTGAGGAATCGCCCCTTCGCGAACTCTGGGATGCCGCCAAGATTGGGGCCCGGGAGGAGGTCGCCGAGGTTGGGCCTGGCGACCTTGCTGGCGAGCTGGCCCGCGAGGTCGACGAAGAGGTCGGCGAGGATACGGGGACGGAGGTCACTTATGAATACCTCCGTTTCATCAACTTTCCCTTTCCCAAGCTCCCTGAACATCAAGTCTTTGCCGAGATCGTGAACGAGTTCGACTGGGGCGAATATGTGAGAACTCACGGGGCGAGCTTCCCCCTACCCTGGCGAGCTCCGATTCGAAAAGCCGCTGGCAAGTCTGACCTTAAGGCCAACGGGGTGGAGAGCATCATGAGCGAGTTCGCCCTTCCGGATATTCGGAGGCGGTTCCGTATCCCGCTGGACATTTTTATGTATCCCGCTGAGGAGAAAGAGCGAGCCGACCTCCCCCTGCCGGGCTCACAGCCATCACACTTTGAAGGCTGGGCTCACCCTTCCCCTCCACCCTATTATCGGGCAGTTCTTGGCGGACACGGGCCTCGCCATTACCCAACTCACTCCGAACGCATGGAGCAATTTGTTGGCTGCCCTGACCGTCTTCGGCCTCGAGGGCTATGAAAATCGGCTGAGCACAACGGAGATTAACTAGCTCTTCATCGTGATCAGACAAGTGAGGGAGGGGAAGGGGTATTATTCTTTCCAAGCTCGCCCGGGGGGCAAATTTTTAGGCGACCTCCCCAACAAAATCCAGGATTGGAAGGAGCAGTTCTTTTTTATCGGGGGGATTGGCGAGCTTCTAACGGTCGCGGAAGGCGCATTTCTACCCCCGAAACCTACGGGGAGGCGAGCTGTAGGTGGCGTACCTTAGTGTGTGTGCGTCGGATTAGATTACTGATCTAATCTATCTTTTTGCAGGTTTGAAGCGCCACAAGTCGAGCCGTGGGAAACCGGAGGTTTTGATTGGCTTCGAGTTTGTCAGGACGGTGTGTTGCTTGAGGGAGAAGAAGGATCGTGAGATCGAACACTTGTGCCAACACCACTGCTGCAAGTTCGCCGGCCTCATCACTCTGCCACACCACCTCGCCGCTCAAGGTTTCAAAATCTTCGATTATGGAGTTTCCACAGCTCGCTGTCTCATATGTCGAGGTCGCCGGACTTACCTGATTCTTTGTTGTGTAGGTGCAGGTCCAGTTGCCGAGCTTTCGCCCGTCGAAGTTCCCGAAGCCTATCATTTTTTAGCTCGGCAGCTAAGAATGGGTAAGTCTTGCCCGGGGAGGGAAGGTATCCCTTCGGGGGCGGTCCTGGACGCCACAAAAAAGCTCGAGCTCGCCAAGGCCGGGGGCTCGGGTTCACAAAGGACCTCGGCGCCTCCCCACACAAAGGAGAAGGTCGCCGCCACCAAGAAGGGAGCGGGCCGAGGCTCGGACCCTGAACAGGGTACCCAACCCCCCCACCCCACCAGACGAGGCGAGCTCTCCACCGAGGGGATGGCTCGCGGGTGAGCGAGGAAGAGACCCGCCCCGCCAAACGGGTTAGGGCCGGAGGGTGGCTTCGAATCAACCCCAGCAGGGTCAGGGCGAGCTCTTGCTATCCAATCTTCTCAGGCGCCCCCAACTCCTCAGAGTGCGCCCTCGCCGCCTCCCTACGGGGTCCCTATTCGGGATGATACCCTGCTCGGGCTCAATCCCGATAGGTTTGGGTAAGTGGGCGACCACTTTTGAAGTTGGAAGCCTTTGCAATTTCTATAATTTTTGCTAACTGATTTGAGTATTGTGTAGGTATACTCCCGCCGAGTTCCCGCAGCGACCTGAATCTCTCCATATTGCCGAGCAGTGTAAGGCCCTGAGCTCGTCGAGGGACCTTCCTGATGGGGCGGCTCGCCGAGTTTTTACTGAGGCCCCCAAGTACCTCTCCTCCTCGGAGCTCGGCATGATCGAGAGGTAGAAACCCGCCGACAAGGCGAGGTTGGCGATGTACTACGCCTGTGCAGCGATGGCGGCGGCCCAGCTTGTCAGTGATGATGTCGCCGCCGCTGATAGAGCTCGCCATGATGCGAAGAAGGCACTGAACAAGGTGGGCGACGAAGCGAAAGAAGGCCCTCGAGGAGCTCGCGAGGGCAGAGACCCAGGCAAAGGCCTCACTGGAGGCGGAGCGGCTTGCTATCAGAAAAGCAGAAAAACTTCAGGCCAACCTCCGCCAACAACAGGCCGAGCTGGAGGAAGCTCGCCGGACACTTGCTGCTCGGGAAGAGGAGCTCATCCTGACTCGGGTTGAGGTAGGGCTCCTCCGTGATTAGAGCCGAGGGAACTCAGAGGAGTGCCGGAAGCTGCGGGAAGAGGTCGCCGCTAAGGCTCTGGAGATCGCTGGGCTCAGGAGCCGTTCTGACACCGCCATCACACCCGAGGCACTTGAGCTCGCCGAGGTGGTTGCCACCGATAAGGGCTTCGTGCTCTGCTTTGCTGAGGTTATCCGCTCCTTCTAATGGGCGCGGATTAACAATGACAGTGAGTGGGAAGCCCTCGTCAGCGAGTTTGAGGATTGCTTGGAGAAGTCCTCGATCCCCCCCGGCACGGAGCTGAACATTGGAGACCTCGCGGGCTACGGGATCAATCTTGACACTGCTCGTCAAAAGTTCAATATTATCCAGACGAAGCAGGTCTTAACTGCCGACCTCTCCCAAGAGACTGAAGGTGCCGAGGGGGATGCTGGAGGCGAGGCCCCGCCGACAATGGAGCAGATGCAAGAGGTCTGCGGGGATGCGATGATAAACATCAGCGAGCTCGAAGCCAGCGGGCTCTCCGGGAACATCACTACTGATGTTGAGCTTGCCATACCCATCCGCCAGGTCGCCCCTACTCCAGAGGTCGCCGACCCCGAGCCCTAGGCCTTCTTTACTATTGCTTTATTAGTTTAGTTTTTATTTTCCAAGTTACGATAGGTCGCCGGGTTGCGGAGCTCGCCCAGAAGGAGCTCCATTTTTGTTGCCTTTGCTTTTTGTTCAAGTAGACTTAGCTAGCAGGGCACGTGCAGCTCGCCTAGAAGGAGCTTTTTGTAGTTCAAAGATGGCCAGCTGGTCGGCCTTTGTGGCCAGCACAACTACTTATACTTAGGATTTTTTCAAGCATATTTTTGGCTTGAAAATCTCTTAAGTATCTTTTGAATATAAGCCGAGCATTTTTGTCCAACTCTTTTCCTTTATGTATTTGCGCCTTTACGTTATAATTTCCTAAATAGCTCATTTTTGTTTATTTTTCTGGTACATAATTGTTCCGTCTTATTCTACTTTGAGAAGTGAATCGTTCGTTTTACGTCACTTACGACTACGAATTGTACCTCTGTTTTGAGAGTGCGTATTCTTCATCTTAAGCCACTTAGGGCCGCGAATCGTTCGTCTTAGACCACTTAGGGTGGCGAACTGCACTACGATTGATACACGTTGGGCCATTGGGTTTCATGAACCTTGCCTTAGACGTTTTTTCGTCTTTTTCGCGAATTTTTCTAACTTGTGGCAGTAGGTGCTTAGCAACCCTTTAAGGAGGGTACCTTCGCGACCTTGGGCACTTTGGCCTTTGCCTTCGAGCTATTTAATTACAACGTTTGGGGCCTTGGTCCTTGCGTATTGCGGATTTTTGAGCATGTGGGCGACCTGGTGCAGCTCGTCTGGTTGGAGAGCTGCACAGGTCCAAACACTTGGGGAATTTTTATGAATTTTTTCTGACTTTTCATAGCGGTGTAATTTACATCGGTTGCCATCGACATTTCTGATGCAAACCTTCGACTAGTCTATTACAGGATTCTAGTTTATTGGTAGAACATTTTTAGATGTGCCGAGCTCCAGGTGTATGACGAAGCCTTGCTTTCCGCGTCTTCCAAATCATAGGTTCCGTTTGGCCAGGCTGCGGTGACCCGGAATGGTCCTTCCCAGTTTGAACCGAATACACCTGGTGGGGCCATCAATTTCCTCTTTAACACCAGGTCTCCGACCTTGAATTTTCGGTCTCGGACTTGAGAGTTGTAATACTTTTCCGCTCTACGTTTGTAGGTGGCATTTTTCATTTATGACGAAGCTCTGGTCTCCTCGATCTGATCCTTCTCTACTGCCAGGGCTTCATCATTCTTTTCTTCATCATATCCCACCACCTTCCAAGTCTTGTTCTGGACTTCAACCGGGACCACGGCTTCAGTCCCGAAGGCTAGGGCAAACGGGGTCTCCCCGGTGCTGGCCCTATAGGAAGTTCTATAAGACCATAGGACTTCCGGGAGTTCGTCTGCCCAGCTCCCTTTCTTTTCCTCGAGGTGGAGCTTCAATATGTGTTTCAGAATCTTGTTCACCGCCTCGACTTGGCCGTTCGACTGGGGATGATATGGAGTTGAGTAGTGCTTCTTGATGTTCCATGAACTGCAGAAGTCCCTCAACTTCTGTCCGTCGAACTGCCTTCCATTATCAGTGATGACCGACTGCGGGAGTCCAAATCTGCAGATCAGGTTTTTCCAAATGAAGCCGATCATCCTTTCTTGGGTTATGGTTGTGAGAGCTTCGGCCTCAGCCCACTTAGTGTAGTAGTCTACTGCCACGATAACAAACTTTACACCCACTCTACCAGGTGGAAATGGGCCGATCAAGTCGATACCCCATTTCGCGAAAGGCCATGGGCTGAAAACAGACTTAAGCTGGTTGGCTGGGGAGTGGATGTTAGGTGCGAAAAGTTGGCACTTTCGGCACCTTCGAGCGAAGCTAATGGCATCTTTGCGAAGGGTGGGCCAGTAATAGCCCTGCCTAATCGTCTTGTATGCCAATGCTTGCCCCCCAGCGTGACTCCCACAGATTCCTTCGTGAATTTCTTCTAACACTTCGGACCCCTGCTTCCTAGTTAGGCATTTGAGTAGGGGTAGAGAGAATCCACGTTTGTAGAGTTGGCCGTCCAGCAGTGTATATCTGGCAGTTTGCTTTGTTAGCCGGCTGGCTTCCCAGGTGTCCACGGGGGTTGTTCCGTCTGCTAAGTATTTTTGGATTGGAGTGCACCAATCTTCACCATCTTTACTATCCTTCTGCCCCCCACTCGAGGTTTGATTTATCTTGTAATTGGACGTCAAGGGGTTTTTCAGTGTGGTGATCACAACCTCCGTGAATTTGGCTTCGCCGTTGCTAGTAGCTAGCCGGGCTAGAGCATCTGCTTGTGTGTTTTCTAGCCACGGTATTTGATTGATGTAAACATGTGTAAACATCGAGATCAGATGCGCGACTATCTTCTGGTAAGTCATCATCTGCTGGTCTTTTGACTCATATTCCCCCCGGACTTGGGATATTATTAGCTGGGAATCTCCAAAAACTTGAAGATTGGTTGCGCCCACATCTAATGATAGCCTAAGTCCCGCTATTAATGCTTCATATTCCACCTCGTTGTTGGTTGCTCGAAAGTCGAACCGAATTGCAGAGGTGAAGACTTGTCTGTACGGGCTGATCAGGACCACGCCGGCGCCTGCTGCCATGCTGGTTGATGATCCATCTACGTAGAGATGCCAAGGAGCTATACGCCCCCTCGTCGGATCTTGTGGGAAAGTTAGCTCGACGATAAAGTCGGCAAGTGCTTGTCCCTTGATCGCTGTTCGGGGTGCGTAGGTTATACCATATTGGCTGATCTCTGATGACCATTTCAGCAGGCGTCCGGCGGTGTCTGGGCGCTGTAGAATTTGATGTAGTGGGAACGTTGTCAGCACCTCTACCGGGTGGTCAAAGAAGTAAGGCCTCAATTTTCTAACACTCATCACCAGTGCATAAGCCAGCTTCTCTGTTGGGGTGTACCGCAACTCAGCTTCATGTAAGACTTGGCTCACGTAGTACACTGTTAGGTGTGTTTTAGCCTCTTCTCGGACCAGGACGGAGCTGATGGCCACCTCCGACGCGGCTAGGTACAGATACAGCTTCTCTCCAGGTATCGGCTTCGACAGGACCTGTGTATCCGCCAGGTATGTTTTAATATCTTCGAAGGCTCGTTGGCATTCACCTGTCCAGATGAAGTGGTTTTTGAGGTGGAGCCTGTTGGCTTTGGCCGCTTCTTTGTACCTCCGTGTGTTTGCTTTAATTGCCTCGAAAAATAGACGATTTCGGTCGCCGGACCTGGAGATGAATCTGTTCAGGGCTGCCATGCACCCAGTCAGTCTTTGAATTTTTTGGACGGAATCGGGTATCCCCATCTCGATTATGCATTGGACCTGTGTTGGGTTGACCTCAATTCCCCGCTGGCTAACTAGGTGCCCCAGGAACTTCCCAGAGTATACGCCGAAGCTGGTCTTTTTGGGGTTCAACTTCATGTTGTAGTGGCGCAGTATGTCGAAGGTCTGTTTTAGGTGGTCCAGGTGGTCCTCCTTTCTCAAACTCTTGACAACTATGTCATCCACGTACACCTCCATGGATTCGCCAATGTGTTGGTCAAACATTTTGTTCACCAATCTTTGGTAGGTAGCTCCGGCGTTGATGAGTACAAACGGCATACTTTCCCAGCAATACATGTTCTTGTTGGTGTAGAACGTCGTGTGTTCCTGGTCATCTGGGTGTAGAGCTATCTGGTGATAGCCCGCAAAAGCATACATGAATGTCATCATCTCATGGCCTGCTGTGCTGTCCACCAACTAGTCAATGTGAGGTAGTGGGAAGTTGTCCTTCGGGCATGCTTTGTTCAGGTCCGTGAAGTCGATGCAGAGTCTCCACGTCCCATTGTGTTTCTTCACCAGGACGGGGTTTGCAACCCACTGCGGACACAAAGCTTCCTTGATGAGCTTGTTGTCTAACAACTTCTCCACCTCAACTGTTAGAGTTGCGTACTTGTCTGGTCCATACTTCCTCCGCTTTTGGCGTACGGGCCTCCTCGTCGGATCTATGTTAAGTCTGTGGCAAGCATGTTCTAATGGGATTCCCGTCATGTCTTCGTGGGACCAGGCAAACACGTCCAGGTTGGTTATTAAGAACAACTCCATCCTCGACCGGTACGGTTCAGGTAACTCAGAACTGATGAAAAGTTCTAAGTCCCTTTCCGGGTCCACCGGGAGTGCCGTCAACTCTTCCATGGGGGTGGCTTTTCTCTTTTGACTTTTCCACCTCGGGTCGCTGATGAACTCATCCCACTCCCCTTGTGACATCTGCGTAGGCTCGTGGCCTATGCGAGGTTCGAGGTCATCGGGTTGGCTTTCAGCTTGGGCGAGCTCGTCGGCTGTTAACACCTCTGGTGGTCTGTCAACTTGGGATGGTGTGGTGACTTGGGGAGTTGGGTCAACGTCCATTGGTGTTGGTTCTTGACCTCCCGCAGGTCCCCCATCTTGGGCTTCATCAACCACCTCCATGGGAGCGGGTTGCTGCTCCTGTGCAAGTACTGATCTCTGCGCAGGTCTCAACATTTGGGTTTCTTCTCGGTCCTCCATTGGTGTCGGCTGTGTGTCTTGCACAGGTCCAGTGCCTTGGTTGATTTCTGAAAGATCGCCTACCTCCATCATCTCAGTTTCAACCGAGATGACGTCTAGGATGTTTGGCTCGTTTGCAGGAATCTGTTCATCTCCCTCAAGGACTTGGACTCGTGTCACCGCTTTTTTGACCTGACCATCTTTCATTTGGAGTAGACACTCTCGGGCCTTCTTCTGGTCACCTTTTATAGTTCCGGTACCTTTTGGAGTTGGGAATTTTAAACAGTAGTAGTAGGTCGAACACGCCACTTTGAATTCATTAATAAACGGACGACCAAGAAACCCGTTGTAGGAGGACTGCTGGTCGACAACTAGAAAATCTATGAGCCTAGTCAGTCTCCTTTCGGGATCCTCAGCCGATACAAGCTGGACGCTCAACCTAACACTACCTAGGGGGATAGTTACAGCTTCTCCGAACCCCACTATCCTAGCATTGCTAGGTTCCAGATACGACTCAAAATCTCCTAAGGCATCCAAGGTGGATTTGAAGAGAATGTTGGTGAATGAGCCGGTGTCCACAAGTAGCCTGTGAACTCGGACGTTCATGATGTTGGCGGTTATCACCAACGAGTCGTTGTGGGGCATCAGTACCCCCTCCAGGTCTGCTGAGAAAAATGTCAGCTCGCCAGTAAGCTGTGAGATGGTCCTGGAGCCGGAACTGCCTTCCTGGACTTGGTTTATGGCCCGGATCTCGGCCTTCCTTTTTCTCCTGGATATGGAGGATCTCCCATCCTAGAGACCTCCGGCAGCTCCGATCTCCTCCCCGAGAACTAGGAGCTCTCGGGTGGGCTCCAGGTTTTGTTGAGGCTGGGGAGGTGCTCTCCATCTGTTGTGGGGACTAGGTTGGTCTGCTTCCTCTTCTTCATCATCGGAGGTAGCCCTCCTTTCGAACCTCGGCCTCTTAGCTGGGGCCTTCTTCACGAACTCGGCCAGCTTCCCATCCTCGTAAACTTTCCAGAGTTGCTTGAGGAGGTCACGACACTCGCTGGTGAAGTGGCCGATGGCCTGATGGTAGGCACATAATTTATTGGGGTTGAGCTTCGTGCGGTCCTGGCGGATCCGCCTTGGCTCTTCCAGCATGGCCTTGCCTTTGACGGCAGTGAAGTCGTGGTCAACAGAGACAGTGAGGACCTGGTTGAGCTTTTCTTTGAGCTCATCTCCCTCGCCAAAGGCCTTTAAGTTCCGGGGAGCTTTGTAGGTGCCCCCGGACTTCTTCCCGTAGGGCTTCCTTTCCTCGTGGGCACCAACTTCTTTCAGTAGTGCCTCCTGCATAGCCACAAACACCCCCGCCTTGTGGCGAAATTCACTGTAAGTGTTGGGACATGCGAGGTGCATCTCCTTCCAGAGGTCGGTGCCCCTTTTGAGCCCGGCCATCGCTGCGACGACCTTGGTGTCCTCACTCACCGGCTTGCCTTCCAGTAGGATTTTGTCGAACCTTTCCAGGTACTGCTGGTCGGTCTCGCTCTCGCCTTGATGGATGTTGGCAAGTCGGTGCTTCTGGGTAAGCTAGGATCCGAACCCAGAGAAATGGGCCAGGAACTCCCGCGAGAGTTGGCCAAATGAGCAGATTGACCCCGGGGCGAGTGAAGAGAACCAGCGGTGAGCTCGATCCCCTTGGGTCAGCGGGAAGTTCCGGCACTGGGTGGAGTCGGTGGCGCCGACCGAAATCATGAAGTCCGCATACTTGGCCAGGTGGACTTTCGGGTCTGATTCGCCTTCGTATGCAGACATCACCGGGAACTAAATTTTCTTCTAGACCGGTGCGTGGAGGATGGCGGGTGCCAATGGAGATGTGGGGAGAGTCGTGGCTTCAGGTCCGCCAGACTTGGCTGCTACTTGTGCTTGTAGCATTTCAACGGCCTTTTTCAGGGAGGCCAGCTCGTCATCTCGGGTCACCTCCGGCGGAGGCTGCTCAAAGGTCGTGCGTCTCGCGGACGCACGCCCCCGAGGTGCCTCACTCTGGGGTGACCTCTCAGTGGCGGGCTGGAATTAGCGTCTGCCGTGGGGGCCTAGTCAGTCAGTGGCGGGCCTCCTCAGCCTTTCGTGGGCTGATCTGCGTGGCTGCTGGTCGGAGTCCCCGTGGGACGCAGCTGGGGCTGCCGTCTGCTCGTTCTCCCCGTATCTCGGGCCCAGACGGCCTTGGAGGACCTCCCTCCTTTGAGATTGGTGGGTGTCAGACGCCCCGGTGTAGGCCGACTCCCTTCCAGTGTAAGGAGCGGGACCCTCCTCCACCATTTTGGCCTTACTGGTCCTCTCCCTAAGTTGGCGGGCTTGTGCCGAGCTAGCCTCCTGCTCGGTGGGGAGTACGCTGTAGTCCCCTCTGGTCTGGGTGCCCTGAGTGGGCCTGGTCTGCTCTCGGGCTTCGGCAGCTGGAACTCGCCTGGGTACCAGGGCGAGTTCGTCCTGCTGTCGCTGTTGCAACCTCTGTAGGGTCACGATGGTGCGTTGGAGCTCGTCAGGATTGCTGACCAGGTCCCTCAGAGCGGGGGCCAAGTCTTCCTGGGTCACCGCAACTCGCGGAGGTCGTGGAGCTGCGGTGCTCTTCTGGGGAGGTGGTTGTGATGTTTCCACCACCTGGCGTGAGGTCTCCACCTCGGCCTGGTTTTGATCACCCCTTTAGACCTTCCCGCAGCTGCGGAGGCCTGTCCCTTAGCGGCTCGAGTGTTAGCCATTTTTGGGTTTCAGAGGGGGTAGCTTGCTGAAGGTCGCCGAGGTTGAGGGAGGTCACCGGAGTGGTGGAGGTCGCCGGAGTGGTGGTCGTCCAGCTTAGGCGGAGCTGTGCAAGTTTTCGTCTAGCCTCGCGTGTGACGAATTATCCGAAATTCAGTTTATTCGTGTGCACGCGCGCGTTTAAAAACTTACTCCGGACAGATTTTGTAAAATCCGAAGGCTCGGGTTTTTGTCCAGAAATCTGGGTTCTTCGTTCAAGGGATGAAGATGTATGTGTATCTTCAAGTGTTCTTGAGTTTTATCAAGAACATCTTCGAATCTTCAAATCTTCAAGCAAACTCTAATGTTTCGTTCTTGAGAATTTTCTAATTTTCAGGTTCGCCGGCCCTTCCTTTAGCGCCAAATTGTTGATAGAATTTACTAATTATGTTCGTTTATGTGGTTTTACGACGGATTAATTCTACCAAACAATAATCTTATGATTTTATGTTCTTGGGGAGGGAGAGTAGAGAGTTTAGAGAGAGAAATATTGCAATGAAGATTGTATTGATTGTGTGAAAATATGAGAGTTCTTTGAATAGTACAAGAGAGGTCTTATTTATAGGTGTGTGAGTGTGAGACGGCACCTTACGAGCCTATGTGGCTTCCGGTGTTGACGAGGGTTCCTTACCCTCGTCTTGATCTCTCACACTACTTCCCCCTATCACGCCTCGTCCTACTACTATGCCTTAGACTAGATGGGCCTCATTAAAAACCTCGCCGTAAACCACCATTGTGGATAAACCGGACGGAGGGAAAAAGAGCGCGCCATCGGGGTCCTATAGACAAAGGGCGAGCTCCCAAGCCTTGCCGGATTCTAGAGTACTGCAAAGTGACGGACTTCGGTGAGGTGAGCTCTGGGCGAGTTCTCCCACAAGCTGGCGAAGCGAGCTCGGGCGAGCTCTGGACCTTCCCCGGCTCGGATGGGCCCTGGAGACCTGGCAAGCCTTAGGGTTATTTCTGAAACCGACGTATTAGTTAGCCATGTCAACACATGCGATCGGTACGATGCCTCCACGTCGCCAACTGCTCTTGGACCTTGTTGCTCATGCCAATGCTCGTCATGATGTTGACATGATTGAGTTACGTGCCCAGATGACAACTTTAGTGGCTGGAATGGAGGATCTTCGTCTCCATGTTATTGTTGTCCTAGCGGCCATCTGTTACTTCCCTCTTCCGCTCGCCCATGCAATCCTGTATGGCGTGGGAGTCTGCCTTTATAGCCTTACGCTGCCATTGATGAACTCTTGGATGAGAAAGAACTTGATTTCTTTTGGTCTCACTTGAAAGCAATCATCGATAGAATTTTCGACGGCTGCTCCCAACTAGGCGTACACACACTAGTATCTTTACCACCCCGATCTTCCTTGTTGACAGTCTTGATAGCCACTGCAATAGTGCCACCACCACCACCATCTTCATTAGAAGCCATGTTGGTTTCTACTTCTGTGAAGCCCTTAACTGCACCGTTCAGATGCGGCCAGTCTAGCTACTTCCTAGCACCATCAGTCACCGCCATGATGCCTACCTACTTAAGGCATCAGTTTCAGCAATGCATCATCGTACCATCACCTTCAAACAACCTCTGCACACTAGATACTAGCTTCATTGGTGTCGCCTGTATTTGACCGTGCGATGTGCTCATTTACTATCACTATTACATTTATAATGATAATTATTTTAATGCTATTTCAAAAATTCCATTTTTTTATCGTCTCAGGATCTTGTGTCAAGTCCGTATTTTTGAAGTCAAGTGTCGTGAACTTTTTATCAATTTTGTTATTCTTAGAGATGAGTGTATGATTGAATTTATTATCCTGCTCAAGATGAAGATTCTTGTAGATTCAAGGAAGAATCTTTCAAAGCGGGAGAGAATGATGGACATATGAAAGAAGATCTATTGATATTGATATCCTTAATTAGGAGATTTATTTTAATTTAGTTATATTTAGTATTTATATGTTTCTTATTCTCCAAATTTATTTTATTACAAATAGATAGGTCACATGTTATAATTTTTATTAGTTGTTATTCCAGTACTCATAGAGTTGAATGAATGAATTAATAATAATAACACAAAGATCGTAATAATTTGAATATTTTCAAAATCAACGAATTTACGATTGTATTACCTTCTTACTGGGTCAGAATTCAAAGTTGCCTTACCACACTGGTTCATTTTTTGGAGAATATTGCAGGCAGCTTGCTTATCTTTCTCCATCAATTCGTTTATTTATTGGTGCGTTTGATTTAGCGCACATCAGTATCCATATGTCATATACCAAAAATTTAAATATAGTAATTTTGTTTTGAAAGGAAATACTATGACAATTTTCATACGATATTGATACTCTACTTCATATACCAATAATCTTTCTATATAGTATGCGAAATGAAATGGTACTTATAGTATACAAAAAAAGTTTATTTCACATTCATCAATTCGTAAAAACACATAAGACTCGTGCTTGTATAAATAATTTCGTTCCCTAATGCTTTTGGGACAACCTGATATGGAGACGTGCAAGAGTTCTAATTCTAAAAGAGTACTCTCTCTCTCTCTCTCTCTCTCTCTCTCTCTCTCTC
>JAPKLY010000519.1:104200-195400 GCA_026898435.1 Prunella vulgaris | reverse complement strand
GAGAGAGAGAGAGGAATTGTAAGTTTTTTATTTTTTGTTGGCCATGATTTTTCTTTGGTTTTTGGAGGTTGGTTGTTAATTGTTGTATTGTTTCACCTTTTTATTTCTCTTAAATTTATTTTGCTTTCCCCTATAAATTAATGTGGATTTAATTTCCCCACAAATCCTGATTATTTTCAATGATGAAAAATCATGTTTCATTTATGTATTTCTTGCAACAAAAATAGGAAAGCGATGGCAATCCGTTTGACAAATGGAAAAACCATGTTTTTATAGACTATATAGATTAACACCCACCTTCTACATACCAATGTGATAATGACTTATGTCCAATTCATAGTTGTCTCATGTCACGAGACGGTCTCGTACAAGACTAACTCTGTTTCTTATAACAGAAGTTGGAAAATGTTAAGAATCCATTGAGAGATGGAGTGTGCAATGCGGGGAATGCTTCAAGTGGAGGTTGATCCCATCCCAAGAAGAATTTGAAGAAATCAAAAGCAAATTCATGGAGGACCCCTACTTGTGTAGAAAAACTCCGGGCATCTCCTGCGACGTTCCGCCGGAAATAGAGGTGGACAACACTCGGACTTGGGCATTTCACATGCCTAACACTCCCAAAGCTCCACCCGGTTTCAAGAGGAGACTAGTGATGAGAAAAAACTTGTCGAGAATGGATATATACTATGATACCCCCAATGGCAAAATATTAAGGGCCAAAACTGAAGTTCCCAAGTTCTTGGACAAATATCCCCAGTATAAAATGGATCTATCAGTTGATAATTTCAGTTTTACATCTCCAAAAGTTATGGTGGAGGGGATGAAAGATTGGAGATTGAAGAAATTTATCTAGCTTTAAATCTGTAATTTAATTGATCATATGTTCATATGACAACTCTGCGTTGTGTTCTTAGCAAAAATAATACTCCATCCGTCCATGAATCTTTTTCTCATTTCATTGTGGGCACTGGATTTAATAAAAAATAATATTATATTGAAATGATAGATAAAGTAAAGGAAAAAATAAGAGTATTTGGGGTATCTTTAATGGTGTAACTTTTTAGTATTAATTTGTGTAACTTTTCAGTAATAAATTGTGCAACTTTTTAAAAATGAACTTGAGTTGCACGGTGTAATTGGTGCACAAGAGACCTACTCATAAAAAAATGGAAAACTTTTAAATAAAAAAAATAACAAAGAAAACTTTTAATTAAATATCAAAGATAGAATTTAATCTCCAAAAATAATGGAATATTTTAAGTAAAAAAAATTGGTGCATGTGAGACAATAACATGCATGAGATTGTATTTCATTTTGATGTTTTGAATAATACTCACATTTAAAATATGATTTGACTTTCCCCAAAAAAAAAAAAAAGTTCTCGTACAATAAAGTGAATGAGATATGTCTCATTTATTAATATCACCTTATATAAAATTTTGTCTTAATTGTATTCTCCCAAAATATATCCAATAGAAAATATAATTAAATGGAGTATATCCTCTCAAAATATTCAAAATGGAAAATTTAATTAAATGCCATCACATTCCCAAAATATTACAAAATAGAAATTTTAATTAAAGAGCAACATTTGGGTAAAAATTTCTACCGGAAAAATTACTAAATATATAAAAAAAAATAAAGAGAAAATACGCCCATGCGCAAATACATCGTGATCACATTCTAATTCTAAGCCGCAAGCCTACAGTCTAATTCCCCCTCCTACCCGCCCCATCCCGTGATCTCTCTAACACATATTTATACATATAGTAACACATATTTGTTATTATAGTAACATACATTTGTTTCCCAATTTATGTTACTATATGGGCAAATGTGTGTTACTATAAGGACAAAATATATTTTTATGAGAATAAATATGTGTTTTTTAATTTATTCATCATCCATTTAAATATAGGTATATTGTTTCATGTAATACATATGTTATTATATGAAAAAAATAATTACTTCTATAAAGATAAATAAATATTTGTGAATAGTCAATATTTGTTATTATAGTAACATACATCTTACTCTTGCATTATGTGAAAAATTATTTATTACTTGGAGTGGTGCGGCCGTGCGGGGCGTGTGTTTGGGTGGGAGGAAGGCGAGTGAATCTTTAAATTTTTTTAGTTTATTTTTGAAAATTTCTAAGGTAGAAAATTCTATATAAGTTTTTATCTTAATTAAATGTAATAAGAATGAAAAAAATAATTAAATGACCATATATCTTCAAAATTTATATACAAAATGAAAAGTTAAATTAAATGCCAGCATGTCCTCAAAATGTACAAAATAAAAATTTTATTAAATGTCAACAAATCCCCAAATTTAACAAAATAGAAAATTTAATTAAATGCAAGTGTATTCTAAAAAATATATGAAAAATTAAATGCTTACTAATACCTATTCTCAAGTGTATATAAAAGGAAAAATATTAAACAAAATCCGACAATCACAACCCAAAAGAGTGAAAATAGATTGAGCATCAATGTTTGAATTTGTTATATGATTTTAAATATATGAATCCTGTTATTAGCTGATTATTTTTTTATGTGCTTAAAATTAAGATAACAATAAATATAAAAAATAAATAAACATGCGGAAAATTTATAAATTAAAAGGAGATTTGCACAGGTTTATATATTGCAAGAATTGTGATTTAAGTGTGTAGTCTATTGATTATAAGAAATTTTGAAATCCTTACAATGATGGACTTAAAATCATATTTATAGAGAATTTTAAATAAGGTACATACACTAATTACTCTATATTGGTCAACTACTGTTACAAACCAGGTGGGCTAGATCACCTGGCCACCGGGCTCCTCACTTGAGTGAGTGACCCGGGTTCGATTCCCTTTGGGAACGAATTGGAGATGAGAGATATAAGGTTGGCTAGGAGTTTATTCTTGGAGTGTTTGGGGACTTGGTGTAACTGACTTCTAACTACTAACAACTAACATTTACCGATAAAAAAAAAAAAAACTATACTGTTACAAATTTTATTATGGAAGTCCCCCATAATAAATGACAACTTTCATGTGTGGCTTTTGATCGGCGCTAATTATGCTACACATTTGGCATGATTGTTGTAATTACTCTAGACGTGTTGACTTAGAGCATGCTTGTGCTTGTGAACTTTGATCTTATTCTTGGTCGTGCTCACAGATATGTGTCTTCCTCATACCGACAGACATGTATCTTGTTTGTGCTTGCGCCTCAAGCTTTACAATAATGAGTTTGGGCCTCGTCTAATCACTTATGGGTTTGTGCCCATATTTAATAACTATTATTACCACAACATATC
The DNA here is from genome assembly GCA_026898435.1 of Prunella vulgaris. Lineage (NCBI taxonomy): Eukaryota > Viridiplantae > Streptophyta > Magnoliopsida > Lamiales > Lamiaceae > Prunella > Prunella vulgaris. Next base: position 192,088 of record JAPKLY010000519.1, on the reverse strand, counting down.
CCTACCTACACAACCCACTATTCTTTTCGTAAAAGTAAGGGGACGTTTGGTATAATTGTAAGGAATGGAAAGGGTATAGGAATGGAAAGGGTATGGAATGAAAGTCATAGTTCTCATATAGCTGAACTATGGTCGATTCCTTAGATTTTGGGAATCAAAGTCATAGTAGAGTAATTCCAAACACAATCTATGACTTTGATTACCATTACTCACTCCCAAAAGTTACCAACCAAGCAACCCCTAAATTCTACAGCATAATGTATTATATATACATTAATTAATATGTGCATTGAGTGAAATATTATAATTATATTATGCAATAATATGATCATAATATAAATATATATAATATTATAATCATAAATATATAATAGGAGCCATTTTACCATTCTTGGTTTTGGCTCCAAACTTCCTTGGCCATTGATCTTATTTTCTAAATCGATCTTGATTGTCCAATCATTTGCACCAATCACTCCTTCTTCTTTTTACTTTTTACCGTTTTTATAATTATAATTAATTCACACCATAATTATATCTTATTAATTACCTTCACATTCTGACTCTATAAATACTCATATAATTCACATCTACCATTTATCGAATCGTGGTGGAATTCATAGCTATACCACTTTGCAATTTGGATCGTCCTCATTGTTGAGCTTTTGGATCGGAGATTTTTGAAGCGAGCGAATCTTGTGGTTCTTTTTTTTCCAGTTGTGTAGCATATTAGTTTTTATGTTTTCCTGGCAATTGTATGTCAATCCTAAAGTTCGAAACGTCCTCATGTTGAGCTTTTGGATTGTATATCCTTAAACTAGCAATCTTTTAGTTCTTCTTCAAATTTTTGTAATAGATTAGGTTTAACTTTCCTGCGAATTGTATAAAAAAAGAAAGAAATATTAGTGTTTTTTTACTTCTTATTATCGAACTAAATTTAGCTATATTTACATTGAAATTCATAACATAGCTCTAATATTATGGAATCTACATTGAAATTTATTTCAATTGTAATCTATCAATTGAAATCATAACGCAAGATCGTCGAAATAATTAGTGGAGACAATGTCTATTATGATCAAAATTAACAAAAAATTAAAAGAATATTAGTTCATGAAGTTATTATGGCCTTTTATTTCTTATAAAAATAATAAAATAATAAATCTTGCCTACATAAAAATATATAATTGTTTATTAGGGATTTCCTAATTATATTAGATTAAATTGACTAATTAATTTTGATTCATTACAACACCCTTAATAATTGGAGATCTCCTAATTATATGAGATTAAATGATTGATTTTGATCCATAATTACATTGGTATCCAAAATAAATAATCACTAAAATTATGTCTTATAAATAGCAATTACTCAATGTACGTGTTTCTTTCCTAATATATTAAAACTTATTAGGAAGACTAAATAAATGCCCAAAAATATTATCCATAGGTGTAGTTCTTGCTTTTATTTTTATCCATTTTTAGTTAATATATTTATTTATGAAGACTGATTATTGCGCTCAAATTGAAATTTTTAACTAAATATTGATATTTAATTGATCGATTCATACCCCATAAATTCCATTTATCATTCTTTTCTTAAATAAAGCTATTAAGTTTAGGTAATATGTGTCATTAAATATTATTAAAAATATTAAGGTGATATCTCCTTTATTATTAACAATATACATATATGAATATTTATCGGATATACATTCACTACAAATTAGGTCAATTTTTTTTATTAGTAATAGCATAACAATTGAATATAATTGGTCAATTTTCTTAAAATTCTTTTATAATTTGGTAATAATATTCAACTAATAATTATATAATTATAAATTTTTTAAAATTATTAAACATATAATTAAGTATATTGGACGTTTAGATATTTTGAATATCCCTAATTATCCCTAATTATACAAATCATATATTCAACTAATGATAATATAATTATAAGTTTTTAATTTTTTTAAATATAATTGGTCAATCTTTTTGACTAAGCACCCTCATATATTAATCACTGGAATTGTAGCCTAAAATTTGGCATTACCAAAAAAATTAAAAGTAATAATAATTTAATTTCACAATACGTTACTCTTCTGCAATTGATTAAATAATAAATTGTTTGGTATCATTAATGACATGATTTATTAATTTATGAATTATAGAAAATCCTAAATTTATCAAATTATCATAAGAGGATGATAATACTCATATTCAAATATATAAGGAATATGTTTGACCATATATTTTGCTTTTTAACAGTAATTATTTAAATATGTTTTTAAATTTGTTGAATATTCTTATCTAAAAAAATATCTTTGAAAAATATATTAAAAAAAATAAGTATATAAATAGTTCTGTTATTTAAATATTTAAAAAAAATACACTAATTATTAATAAATGATCAATATAAAAAAATACACTAATTATATTATGGAAAATATAAAAATAAGGAGATAAATATGTGAAATTAATTATGATTCCAATTAGAAATAACCATCCTATATAACCGAATTTATATGCATGATTGAAACAATATTCCCAGTCAGTTAATTAATCCTTAAAGAAAGGAGTTTGTGGTTATAAAGCAAACAACATCATATTAATATTAAATTAAATATTAATATTTATGTTTTAAAATATTAAAATGACAATTTATTAGTTATGTATCAATTACAATAAGCATACAAATTTACTATGAAAAACTTACGAAAACTCACATATTTTTATATCAAAAAGTTAAGATTGTAGTAATATGTGGAATGAATAAATTTCATATTTAAATAAGGGCAAATTATATTTTTAGTAAAGGTTTGAACACACTATTAATTTGTCATTATGAAAATATATGGTGAAACTTACAAAATTACAGGATTTCTTCGAAAATTAAAGTTTGACCACATATATAGTAAGGATGTGGCCACATAAGTTTACACATCAATATAAAACACACATATTTTCCTTTTTCGCCAATTTTAAAAAGTTTAAAAATTAAATGACTTTTAATGATTAAATAATTAATTTAATGTCAAGAAATATAACAAATTAATGTTAAATAGCAATAAATCATTTTTATGTTAGAAATAATTATTTTTAATTGACATCTTCTAAATCAATGCATAATAATTGTTCATTTATTTAAATAATTATAATATTAATTTTTTTCATTAATGTTGGATCTAACATAATATACAATAATTGCACATACCTGAAATATTTTATATAAAATCAATTGTACAATTTATAATTTTAAAGAGTTTATTATTTGCCATGATCATTCAATTTGTACCGTATTAATAATAAAATTACAATACAATCTCCTTATTGATGTTTTCTTATTTTTTCAATTTTTTTTTTTTATATTTAAACTGATATAATAATTTTGTTTCACAAAATTTTGAGTTAGGTCCATATGTATTAAATTTTTTTATATATGTCCTATAAATTAAAATTTTGTACTGCCAAACATTTTCATAGAAGACAAAAAATGTAGATGTGTTATCCTAAAAAAATTAAAATTATATGATTAATATCTAAAAATTAGAATTTTTAGGATAAATATCAACAATATTTGATCTTTATAGAACCAATATCATCACTGTCATATCATAAAATTTAATTTTTTAATGTTCTATTTTTATTATATATTTTTTGTCTTTTGTGACGTATTATGTAATGTTAACCTCATTAAATAAAATATAAAATCTATATGTCTATGTAATTTAAAAGTATCTATATTTTATAATTTTGGGAGAAATATTTATTTGATGTGTACATTTAGTACGGTTAATTTTTTATTATTTTTTTGTGTATTTACATTTTACCATTTTTCTATACTATTAATAATTATTTATAACCATCACATTTATTTATTTTGATTTTGTAAATATTTCTTTTTTATTATTATATCTTTGTGATTTATTATTAATTTCTAAATAAACATTTAATTTTTTGGATACTCCACGATATGATTTAACTTTTTTTCTTTGTTATAAAAATGGTGTGATAAGGATGTTGTTTACGTTCGTTGCAAAAAAAAAGATAGATTTCTAAAAATTTTGAATTATTATTAAAAAAACACATATTTGCGTGATTTTTTACTACTGATTTGGAAGTCTAAGACGTGAGCGACTGCAGCTGCGTCTATAAGTTACAGTAATTTAGTGTTTCTTTTTTAAATTTAAACATATATGTATTTTGCTTTTTTTTTTTCTTCAAATTTTGGTAGTTTAATCTATGTTTTAAATTAAGTTCCTGTTTATTTTATTATATGTATTTTAAGAACATGCATATTATTTTTTATTTTTTTAATTAATTAATATATGCACCCCATTTTCTTTGTATGGTTCTTTTGTTTATCTAACATCTATGTATTTTATTTAATTATGTTTTTCTTTTTGTTTTTGTATTGGAATTAATTAAATATTTACATTGCTAAATTTATTTCTAATATACCATATGTGTCATGTTTGATATTATATATATATGTTGTGGTACGATTAAAATGGACTCAAGCCCATAAATAATCAGACAAGGCCCAAACACAATATGATAAAACTTAGAGCGCGAGCACAAACAAAGCCCATGTATACAAGCACGGGCAAGATCAAGATTCACGGGCACGAGCAAGTCGAGCACATACGTGCACGAGCAAGTCGAGCACCTACGGGCACTAGCAAGTCGAACACCAATGGGCACGAGCAAGTCGAGCACCTACGTGCACGAGCAAGTCGAGCACCTACGTGCACGAGCAAGTCGAGCACATACGGGCACAAGCAACAGGCACGAGCAAGTCGAGCACCTACATGCTCGAGCAAGTCGAGTACCTACATGCACGAGCAAGCTCATGGTCAACCCTTACAGAGGAATTATAGCTATTATGCATAATTTATGGCATAATTAATGTCATTCGATCTCCACACGAGGAAACTACCTTTTATGGAGAGAAGACTTCCTGTAATAACATTTGTAACGGTCTAGTTGACCAACATAGCATAGTAGGTGCACATATCATAATTGAGATCGTCTATAAATATGGCCTTAGGGCCATCATTGTAAAGAACCACGAATTTATCTAATACAAAGACTATACTTAAGTCCTAGCTCTTGCAAGACAAGACCTAGGCAAATCTCTGTGTTATTTACATTTTTCGCAAGATTATTCAAGTATTATTATACTTATTTGTTATCCTGATCCCAGCCACATAAGGATTTAATCAGGTAATAACAATTGGCGCTAGAGGAAGGGCCGAATTGAATACATACATCTACAAATCTTAAGGACTTAAACTCAAATTTTGAAGTTCATCTTCAAATCCTTAAGTCTCTAAATTTTTTTTGAAGACTATCTTCAAGGTTTGAGTTTCGAAGATCTTCTCCAACTCATCATTGAAATGACAAAATCAAAGGCTGCTAATACTCCCTATGATACTCTCTACAATACTTATGTTGGATATTCAACGTTTCATTCAAAAGGGAATCAATCTGATAGAAATACTCACACCTTGGACCAAGCCCCTGTAGCTGAGCGTGCTCAGACTAACCCCGGGCATCGAACAAGGGATTTAATACCTATCCGTATGCAAGACTTTGAGTCTCCCGAGCAAGTGGATACACTTGTTCGGGAACTCCAGCAAAAAGCCAAAGAAATGAGAGAAGCACGAAGTTCATCCTCTGGTCCGAAGAAAAAGTATACTTTTCGCCAAAATAAAATGAGAAGAATGGATGAGCAGGCAATGAAATCCGAATCTCGATCGGTTTTCAACCGACTTGGTTTGGATCTCTCCACGAGATCCTCATCATGGCCTGCCAACCGAGAAATACCACAAGATTCTTCCATTCCAGAATCATTGATAAGGTCCTCTAACTATACTTCAATGCAAATCTCGTATTTAAGAAGCGCTGAACCTGGAAATTCGGCCAGTCAACAAATGAGCTTTGCGCAGAGTGCTTTACTTAGACGCGACCAACCCTGAATTTCAGCCCATGATCGGTTGGGCCCGGAGGGTTTTTCTCATTATGAGTTTGGTAAACCAGTTGTTGAGGTGATAAGACCAACAGTGGCTATGCAAGATAGCCAACAATCCCTTTTGCAGGATTTACAAAAAAGGTTACCCGAGGTAGAGGGCAAGGTGAAATCAAAAAGAGATCTTCATAAGCGATTAAGCTCGAAAAATGAGCCTTTGGCCATCGAGCTAGAAGATGCTCCGGTCCAATCGAAGATAAGTCCTCTCCAAGCTCCTCTCTATGAGGGAATGACAGATCCGGAGACTCATCTCTCCAAGTATAGGATTTATATGGCTGGTCGAGGTGCGACAGATGCAACAAAATGTCGTCAATTCCCTCTCACTCTAGGAGAACTAGCCCATAAATGGTATGTAAATCTTCCTCTTCATTCCATCCATAGTTTCTCCGAGCTTGGGGAGAAGTTTGTATCATACTTCGCTGCAAAAATCAACAAGCCGGAAAGTCGCCATCGATTGATGAGAGTCCGACAACAGAAAGATGAGGGAGACAAGCAGTATATCGATAGAATTGATGAGATCATCCTCGGTGGTGAGCCTGTGAGCAACGAGCTTGTGCTTCATTCTCTACTTGGAGGATTTAGGGGAGATTCCCCCATGTTCCGCAGTCTTACCAAAGACTTTCCACTACATATGTGGAATGTAGGAGACGAATAGGTGAGCTCATTAATCGTAAAAAGTTATTGACCCAGAGATTGGGGGAGGTAAAGATGGATGAGAAACAAGAGAAATCATCTCCATTCAAAATAAAAAATGGAGATCGAGCATCAAAGACCCCAGGCACCTTCAAAGGATTCAACGCTGGAGAAGAAGTAAATATTGTTACAAAATTCAATCAAACTCCAGCGTACATCTTCAACGCCATTAAAGACAGGGATATGCTTGAACCTCCTCGCCCACTACGGAATGTGCCAAGCCAGCTCGATGACAAACGATTTTGTGCCTATCACGATAGCCCTGGTCATAATACAAGCAGGTGTCGTGATCTCCTTGGACATCTATGGAAATTGTTTGAGGAATGGAGGTTGAACGAATTTGTCAAGCGGCCGGCACCAAGGCAAGACAATACTAATCAAGGTCCTTTGAAAAAAGGACAAGGAAACTGACTTCCACATCGCCAACAAACTGAAGTTGCCAACTTGGAGGATGAAGATGTTATTTCTTTTGGAGTGGAACCTTCAATTTGAGCTGGGAGCATGTGCTTAAGTTTTAATCGGAAGACAAGAAGAAGTACTTCAACTTCAAGATCAGAGTAGAGGATTTCATTCTTAATAAGATGTACAACCATTTTGTAAAGTCTTGGGGGGGCATGTACATATATTGTTATATATGAATAAAATAACTCTTGTCTTTACAAAATTATTTTGAACAACACCTAGCGCAAGCTTCAGTGGAAGTTAGCGAGCTCCAAATACCTCGAGCAAGCTTCAGTGGAAGTTAGCGATTTCCAAATACCTCGCACAAGCTTCGGTGGAAGTTGGCGAGCTCCAAGCACCTCACGCAAGTGTCATTTGAAGTTAGCGAGTTTCAAGTATTCTCGCGCTTACTTTATTTGAAGTTAGCGAACATGACTATGTTTGGAGCCAAAGTCATCCGATCTAAACTAAAGGCGAGCTAATAATCTTGCAAATGGAGTTTAGTATGAGGCGCAGCGGATTTAGCTCGAAAAATATAACTGATGAGAATAATCCATTATAAAGAAAGTCCCTTGACGAGCTAATCATCTCTCAATATGGGCAAAACCAACTCAAAGACAAGCTAATTATCTTGTCATCAAAGTTAGCAAAATTTTATGTTGAGGTGAGCTAATTATCTCCCTAACACAAGCTAAAAACAAAGTCCCTTGACGAGCTAATCATCTCTCAATACAGGCAAAATCAACTTAAAGGTGAGCTAATTATCTAGCAATCAAAGTTGGCAAAATTTTATGTCTAGGCGAGCTAATTATCTCCCTAACACAAAGTCCCTTGACGAGCTAATAATCTCTCAATACGGGCAAAATCAACTCAAAGGCGAGCTAATTATCTTGCAATCAGAGTTGCCAAAATTTTATGTCTAGGCGAGCTAATTATCTCCCTAGCACAAGTTTATGAGAGCATAACAACAAAATCAAAATATTGTACAAGGACAAGATGGTCTAATCGAAAATTTGGATGTCCACTGTTTAAAACACATTCATTTCTGAGCTTATATCACTTGATCAAATTATTTTGATGATATTAATTGATCACAATATGAGTGGGGGCATAAAGAGTCCATACTTGAAGAGCATGCAAAGCGACTCAAATTGCATCCGCAAAAGCAAAGTGGATCGAGCATTGACCACATAGCACAATATCCTCAATTGGACCTCATTATTGATTTGATCCTTATTGAGCAGTTGTTTTAAGAGTCTAAGCGATCCATAGGAAAATTCTTGCACGATAGTATGAATTTTACCTTGCAACTCGTCATTCTCTTTTCCTTTTTCCATTTGCACCTGTGCAACATTTGTCCCAACATTTTTCTTCACTTTGAAGGCTATGCGTCGAAGGTACATATCTGTTGGAGCTTGAGTACCCATGATTGCGGTCTAGAGAGCTAACATCTGAGTAGCTAGAAAGGTGGTATCCTCATGGATTTCTCAGATAACAATCTCAAGTTCATCAAGTCCAATCACAACGGATGTAAAAAATTGTCAATTTCAGATGGCTTGGTCAATACAATCAAAATTTCCCCAAAGATGATCAGAATGCTCATAAGGTGAAACCAGGAGTTAGGCATCAGCTATTTGGGGGGTAATTTCCCCATATCAAAACACGCATGTGACGGCCAGATGAAGAGGAAATGACTTCCATCATATCATATGTCACCACTACATTCCTATTGGGGTTTGACCCGTCCTTTCACTCGAATAGGATATGTGGTAGTGAACATTTCCACGCGAAGAGTTAAGATCTATTAAAGTCACTATGCTTTTAAATTTGTTAGAATGCCAACTCGTCCTTTAAGTCCTCCTAAATGACCCCGGAGCGCGAGATACCAGACGATAGGGAAGTTCTGACAAATATTTGGCAAAAGAAGGACTCGGGGTAGGTCTAGCAATCTCATCCACAAAGTATTTCCACAATGACCAAGCTCGCTCAACATCAAAATTAATAATAGAAGATTTATTCTTGAAAATTCATTTTGCCCGACTATGATCGTGATCATCTACGGTCAACATGTGTCTGGTCATATCATTAGGAAGACTCTTCGGTGACTCCGATATTGATTTGTTAAAATTACCGTCCATATCACAGAAAAGTCTCAAATGGGAGCGACTCACATTATGCGATTATCAAACAACATAGTCCTTTCGCGAAAGAATACTACGAGATACAATTTTATAGATCAAGAATCGAGAATGGATGAAGATCTCTTGAGAAGGATTGCCATAAAAAAATGAATGTCTGCGCATGGAAATGTGATCTTTATTCCAAAAGCATAATTCGCATCCAACAAAATTATCAATTTACTGTGCTCCAGTCAATTATTCTATTTGAAATTGGTTGAAGAAACACATATTCTAGCTCATTGCAAGTAAAGTAAGGGGTCCGTAATGAGAATACATGTGGTGATCCACAATTAGCCAATAGAAGCAAAAGTTAGCCAGATGGATGAAAATCAACATATGTATCAATCAAGTCCTCAAAGCAGTGCTCCAACAACAAAGGCTTGTTAGATCTGCCAATTCTACATGAACATTTGCACTTTCTCAAAAAAGTCATTTGGCAAGGGATCAATAGGCATCTCAAACTGGACGAGACATCATAAATTTCCTTGCTCAAGTTATTTGTCCACTAATGAAATCCTCTTCAATATTATATCTTTCAATATATCCCCGCAAGAGCTTATTTTAAAGATTAGGAGACCCTAAAAAAATATCTAGCACAAACTTATGTTTGGAAGCATGCTGCTAAATATTTTCACCTTAAGGATTGTCTTCATGTTGATTTGGTAACTGGTCAAATACAATCCAATTCAGTGAATAAGAGTCAAAGTGGTGGATGGAAACTCCAATCGCCAAGGGAACTCCATGTGTCAAAGAAAGAAAAATATGGAGAAATATATAAATATATATATATATATATATATATATACACATACCTGGTTGATTGATAGACCGTCACTCCTGGAGGGAGAGGTTAATAAAGAAGAATGTCGCCGCTTCCGTCATAAGTCCGGGGTGTTGGACGGAAGCAATGTATAGTATTGAACACCAGAAAAAATCACGAAGTCGCATAGAGGCTGATCAAGAAGAAGTTGTCGTGTTCGTTCTCGAAATGATAACCACCACCGCCTGAGCAACATCACACAACGGCGAGGCAGTGGGAACCGTAGTCCGTCACTAACCAAGCATTGCGAGCAGAGGCTGGCGGAGATGAAAATATGTGCTACGGCAAATCGATCTTGTGGCAGCGATGAGCTCACGATATGGTGGAGGAAAACCGCTGCCAACAACCATAATGACGTGAGATGCAGATTTGTCTACTGCTATAGCACAGACCACCGTCGACTGGGATTCCTTGCTAGAAAGCGTTATCTCTGAGTTACGAAGGTTGTCGTCAATGTAACAGCGGGGGAAGTGAGGAACTCAGTTAAGGTCTGCCGACGCCGCGTTCCATTTAGTCCTTCAACGTTACAGTTTTTGTTTCGTTCATCACCGGTCTATCTTCATATCGTCCATAAGTCGTCGCCAAATTGAAAGTAGACGGGCTCATTATCAATATCCACCAAGCACGCCGGAGAAATGAAGAAGATGTTCGCCATTAACTCTTCCAGGGGGTAATGGACGGAGACGACAGAAAGTGGGCGGTGATGCCGTTTGGCATCGACGTGGTGCTGAGCGATGTCGCGGCACAGGGTAACAGTAGTCCGCCTGCAGCAGTAAAAATCCAACATCGAACAATACCGCGCTGGAGAAGATGTCGTTCTGCGTTCTCTGATTAAATTCTGCGATACAGGCGTGTATATAGACATATATATATACAGGGGCATATTTGTTTTCTACTCTGAGTGATCAGCGTCTTTCTCCCTGGTATTGAGCGTGCGGATCATATTTTATGGAAAAGGTATATATATATATGACGGTTTTGGAAAGAAAGCAGACTGGTAGTCTTTCGCATAGGGGGTCAAAGATTTCAGCCGCGATTTGGGGTTCTATTTTGCAGAAGGAAGGCTCTGATTTGCACCAGCAGAAAGGTTGATATATTTTTTCCTTTTAAGATTATGGGTGGAAGAATTTTTTTCCATATATTGTGATTTGAAGTCCACCAAAACTGGAATTGTGATTGTACAAATCATATTCCTGTGGAACATATCAATTAGAAATTTGGTATTATTAAAAAAAAAAAAACCTGTTGTTTGACCGAAAGATGAGAAAAGACAGTTGTTGTGATCTGCGCTATTTTGGATGGCAGCTGACAATTTATTCTACTGGAAATAAGGTTAACATGTTTGATTATTTGCCAAAGTGGCAGGCTGAATTGCCTCATATTGAAGATTTGCAGCGATATCAAAAAGAAAAGGAAAAGGATATGTACAAATAAAGTGTTAGGCGACAATATGAAATATGTGCTTGGAAAGGAAATAAAAGGCCTGTGGTTTTAAATTGGTTGGTCAACTTTTGTATTAAAGGAAGAATTCTCGGTAACTTTGGTTTATTATTATAAGAGATGAGTTGGCGTGATTTATTGCTTAGGCATGGAGCAGCTGAATTTCCATGTTTGGAGGAAATCAATTAGGATTTATTCCTAACAGTGGAATGGAATGGAATTTTGAATTTGGCTCATGTGCTTATAATTTTGCAACAACCTATTTTCAATTTGAAAATTGGATCAATCTTGTGACTGAGCCAAAATAATTTTTACAATCGGTTTGAAGAGTCCTACATCATATTTAATTCCATTGATCCATCTCAAGAGTAGGATATTCTGGATTTTATTTCACGAATGCAAGCATCAAAAGTGACTGGATTTTTTAATTTTTTCTGAGATAAGATTTCATAGTCTACGTAGTAGCAGTGAAGTCGTCTTTGTCTCAGAAAAATTAAAATTATTTTGAATATTTTCTTCAAGACAAGTTAAAATTCAGATACATGCGGAGCAACATCAACTACTTCAGTGTATCATTTAAATTCTATATTTGGCTCGAGGACTCCTATCTTCAAATTTTATTCTTACTGATTCGTCTCGGGAGTATGGGCATAAGATTAAAAATAACAAAGGCGAGCCTCAGAGTGTGATTGAAATTTTTATTTCTTTTTTCTGAGACAGGATTTCATAGTCTACGTAGTAGCAGTGAAATCGTCTCTGTCTCGGAAAAAAATAAAAATTATTTTAAGTCTCTTTCTTCTTGATATTCAGCGTGCAAGATCATATTTTATAGAAAAGGAATGCAATTTTTGGGATTTTATTTCACGAAGACGCGCCTCAAAGAGTTGCTGGACTTTTAAATTTTTTTCTAAGACAGGATTTCATAGTCTACGTAGTAGCAATGAAGTTGTCACTATCTCGGAAAATTTAAATTATAAGTTTCAGAGGCATATGGAGCAGCATCGACTACTTCAAAATATCTTCGATTAAGACATCTTATTAATCCAAGCCATTTCTGCTCTCAACTTACTTTTAATATGCTACACATCAATGAGTTGAGCATATCAAAAGTAGGGGGCAATTGTTGTGGTACGATTAAAATGGACTCAAGCCCATAAATAATCAGACAAGGCCCATACACAATATGATAAAACTTGGAGCGCGAGCATAAACAAAGCCCATGTATACAAGCACGGGCAAGATCAAGATTCACGGACACGAGCAAGTCGAGCACCTACGTGCACGAGCAAGTCGAGCACCTACGGGCACGAGCAAGTCGAGCATCAATGGGCACGAGCAAGCCGAGCACCTACATGCACGAGCAAGTCGAGCACCTACGTGCATGAGCAAGTCACGCACCTACGGGCACAAGCAAGTCGAGCACCAATGGGCACGAGCAACTCGAGCACCTACATGCACGAGCAAGTCGAGTACCTACGTGCACGAGCAAGCTCATGGTCAACCCTTACAGAGGAATTATAGCTATTATGCATAATTTATGGCATAATTAATGTCATTCGATCTCCACACAAGGAAACTTCCTTTTATGGAGAGAATACTTCCTGTAATAACATTTGTAACGGTCTAGTTGACCAACATAGCATAATAGGTGCACATACCATAATTGAGATCGTCTATAAATATGGCCTTAGGGCCATCATTGTAAAGAACCACGAATTTGTCTAATACAAAGACTATACTTAAGTCCTAGCTCTTGCAAGACAAGACCTAGGCAAATCTCTGTGTTATTTACATTTTCCGCACGATTATTCAAGTATTATTATACTTATTTGTTATCCTGATCCCAGCCACATAAGGATTTAATCAGGTAATAACAATATATATATGTGTGTGTGTGTGTGTACATGAACATTGTTTAGTTATAAATTTATAGTATGAAATCACAACTTTTGTATACTAAAAATTGACCTGTGAAATATGATGGTATATGGTAATTCTTCGATCACCTAGGAAGAGAATAAATCCATATGTACGTGAATTTCTTCATTATAAGCACAATGGAAGTGATGATCTAGAAACTCATTTAAACAAAATGCGATGGAGATTGATTAAATTAATAAATCATGGGGGTAGACTTACTGCGAGAACAGCGATACGTACCCTGTCTCTTTCACTTCCTGAAGAGTGGAAATGGTCAGGGGATCGTTTACGTCAAGGGCTTTTTGCGGAAGTCAGTGATTCTGAGCTGCACTATTTCCAATACGAAGTTCATTTATTCACTATGTGGTTTTTTAAAGATAAGAGAACCCCAGGAGAGAAAAGAGACGGAGTACCTAAGGATCTTTTTTAGGACGAACCAAGCGAAGATGAATCCACTTAATTTGCATGTTATGTAAAGAAATATGTCATTTTGTTATATAAGGGCACAATAAATGAATAAAGTTGTTGAATCCATTATTAATGATATTTATTTCTTTTATGTGTTTTAATACTAATCATGTTGTTGAAAATTTTGTTTTTAAGAAGATGCTAGTAGATATAAATAGAATTAATTTTTATATTATAATTGAATGAATTAAATATCAAATTTATTTTTATATGTGTAATCTTAATTTAAAAAATAAATATATATATATAATTCTTTTTTTTGGGTCATCTCTTTATTTCAGCTAATAAAGCATATTGATGTTCATTAAGTTACCGCACAAGTTAATTCAATGAAATATTTGAAAATAATGTTGTTAATATGAACAAATATTTTAAAATTTTTGGTATGTCATAGTTTAAAATTTTTCTAATTTTATTTTTTATTGTTTGGATTCATTTTTTATTGTTTTCGTATTGAATTTTATGTACTCCCTTCGTCCCAGAGGTGTTTTCACCTCTGAGATGACACAACTTTTAAGAAAAAGCAGAGTGTTGTGTAAAGTTATATTATTAAAATAATGAAATTAGTTGGATTGTGAGAATAAAGTTAAAGTAATAGTTTCCATTTATAGGGTGTGAAAACAATTGTGGGATGGACGAAAAAGGAAAGTGTGAAAACAATTATGGGACGGAGGGAGTATTAATTGGTTTAAGTTAAAATATTGTTTTTATTAATTATTGTTAATTGTATGTATCCAACAGTATATATAATAAATTTTCAATATAAATAAATTTTTGTTATACTTATTTATTTATGAATTTAGTTGAGTATATTAAAACCCAGAAATTGATATAATATTTTATTATGTATAGTTTATTTTATTTTTATACTATTTTAATATGAAGAGTGATTAGTGACTAATAATATTTATTTTGTCTTTTGTTTAGTATTAAACATTTCATTTAATTTGATGTGATTATATTATGTTTTAAAACTTATAGTTTGTATGTAATAATGGATAGTATGTATTGGTGTGTTATTATTTTTGTACTTTATAATAATATGTATCACATTCTGTATTTAAGTAAATAATTCTTTTTACTAAGAAGAATTATTTTAATTGGTGTATCTTTATTACTTTTAAACATTTTGATATTTCTATGTAGGATATTAGTTGATTGAAAAATAATAATTTCATTAATATGCATTAATGAATAGTATATCATTTGAGTAATCTTTGCATTACTTTTATCTTAATTATAAATCAATAACATCTTTCTTTGTATAAATAATTCCTCAAACTCTACACATCCATTTAAACATGAAGTTCTTCATCATCAAATCATTTTACGTGAGTTACTATAAAGTTCTTAACTATTGTTATTATCTATTCATTCATATATATTTTTATATAATTCACTTTTTCTTACATTTTATTTAAACTATTTTATTATAATTTATCCGTTATTGTTTGTATTACATGATATATAAATTAGAATGCAAATAGTCATTAAGTGAATTTTTATAATTATGTATTATGTATTTTATTCATCATTTTTATATTTGCAGATTATTTTGGATGAGACATCGTAATAGTTCACTTTAAAGATCTTCTCATTAAATTATTGCATAAACGGAATCTCTGTACGACAACATATTTCACTGATAGAGAAGGTATTGATCATCATCAAATTTTTAATTCTTATTAACTGTTCTTATCAATTTTTTGTTATCAATGATGTATTGAAATGCATACGGTTAATTTTTTTTATACTATCATCTATTTCTATCTTTGCTTTTTATTTAATAAATCAAATATATGGATAAATTCCTAAATTTCTTTCTATTATAGGAATATATTCATCAGTTCATTACTATATGTATGCATCATAAATTAAATTATGAGTATGTTTAGAAATATGTATTTAACAACAAATATTAAATCATGAGTATCAATATCTTCTCCTTCTTTTTTTAATCTTTTTTGACAATGAAATTCATAAAAATTGAAAAGTTGGATTGTGTACTTGACACCAGGATTATACACTATTTATCATCAACAAAATTATGTAGCAGATGTTTAATAGCACATCTCTTTCAATTAAGATGTTTTATTTGTATAGTATTATTAAAAAAATAAAATGATTTAACTAAATAATATAACATTTATGTTTTTTATTAATTATTATAAAATTATATGTAGCAAATGTTTCAAGAGTTATTGATTATGATTTAATATATTATTCGTTTAATGTAATACATAAATAATGTATTCAGTATATTGAAATTATATTTAATAATGTTAATACAACAAGTGTTAAACCAACATCATATACAATTACGTATATATTATAGTAATAATTTTTTTAGTTAAAATTTAGAATAACAAATGTAAATGTATTGTACATATGCATTATTAAAAAATGGTATAAAAATATATTTTTTTCTTTTAACCACTAATTCTGATTTTAGTATGTTAACATTTTTTCAACTTTAGAATTATTCCCTTAAGTTTACCAAGTACAATCATTTTATCACCGCAGTAGCTAAAATAGGTTTAAAAATTCAAATTTTTCGTCTTTAATTTTCTTTATTTTAATTTATTCTAATGATTTTATATATCTTCTTTTCACTTTTTGATATTTCAAAGTAGGATGTAGGATATTAGTTGATTGAAAAATAATATTTCCATTAATATGCATTGAATAGTATATCATTTGAGTAATCTTTGCATTATTTTTCTCTTAATTATAAATAATACCACCTTCCTTTGTATAAATAATTCCTCAAACTCTACACATCCATTTAAACAATGTTTAAACATGAAATTTTAGTATTCAGTTCTTATTTGTTGTATATATGCTATTACATCTTTTTACTGATTCCGTGAAATCATGATTGTCTGTTATTTTTTAATAAATAATAATATAATCTTAAATTGTTTTATTATTCTGTTAACTTTTATTTTGTTTTATTTTTTTAGCTGATATTGTATTATGAGGAAGCTACTAAGTTCAGAAATTATCAACCAGAATCAATCTCCACGTCAGGATAATGCACAAGGTATGTTGTTTTATTAAATTTGAATTTATGTTTTTTATACTTTAAAATGTATAATATTTTTTTACTGGTAAATCGTGGACATTTATTTTATTTAAATATTTTATTATTTGATTAACGATTAAATTTCATTTTAGTCATGTATCTTTGGCCAATTCCATTTTTAATCATATAACTTTTTATGTTTAAATTTTTAGTCATGAGTGCATTAATTTCGCGATTCTTGATGCATGCGGCTCGGGGTTGAGTTTCATATGGGATGGGGCGGGTTAATTTTTGTGTGGTATATTTTATTTGGGCATGTTAATTAGTTGCATGGAGAATTATTTTGTTCTGTTGCATTCCATGTGGACTTTTTGGATGGAAAATTAAAAAACTCCATTTTTTAAATGTCTTGTTAGGAACATATGACACATCCGAAAAAAAAAATACTGAAGTTGATGCACTCAGGAAAATTGTCCAAAATTTTTTCTTTTTGAATAAATTTCATTAGAACTAATATTTTTTTGTAATTGATTTTTCATTAGAGCGATTTGTTTTCAAGTCCATAACTGCTTTATTTGTGTTTTACATACACCTTCCAAAATTATTATATTTATTAATTTTACTAATTTTTTCAAATATTGCATTATGTTGATAATTGAAGCAAATAATTATACTGTTTACGTATTATTTTAATATTATTTATATAGGACAAAGTACTTTTTGTAGATTAATTTTTATAAGTTTATTTAGTGATATTTAAAAAAAAAAACTTGCAGTTTATCAATTTTTAATTTTATTTTTTTTGCTTAAATGTTAACATACTTACTTTATATTTCAATTTTTTGTGTAGGCAATAATGATTCCGAAATTAATGGACTTATAAACACCGCTTCGTCATCATTTTTTCGTTATGTATTTGGAGATAAGTTTGATAATTCAAGCAAGGAAATGTATGCAAAACAACAAAATTCCGATGTTACCAATGATACTCATATTATATTATTATGTTTATTAAAAAAAATTCATTAATACTATTTATTATTATGAGTATTATTAGTGATTTTACATTTGTTTTGGTATATATTTTTTTTTTTTATGTCAAATGCAGTTAGTGGATCTAGCAATGTGCACATTAATGATCAGAATGTTGGAAACTTTTCTTTTCCTGATCATTTAGCTAGAGATGATATTCATGTTGAAGAATTAAGGTCTAGAGAGCCAATATTTAACGATGTTCTGTCGTATGATAATGATGATATTCTGGAGATAATTGAATTGGATCCTGACGATTCTATTAGTTATGATAATGAAGTTAATTGTAAGTTGTTTTATTTATTTGTTCATGTTTTTTTACTAAGTTTTTTAAACTAGCATTTCTTTTTTAAAATATGTATTTTTATTAGTTTCTTAAATTAAATGCTTATTTTATAATTTATTTATTTCATATGTCGAATATTGGGATATTGAAGATCCTATATATCGATGTGAATTTTATGGTGCTATGTTTTGGTTTGATGAACGATTGAAATCTACAAAAAAAGAATTATCTCCAAAATTTTCTTTGTGTTGTATGCAAGGAAAAATTCAGTTACCTCTAATGCCTCAGCCTCCATTACTTCATCAAGATTTGATATGGTGTCAAAGTGATAGAAGCAAACATTTTTTAGATAACATTCGTTCATTCAACAATATGTTTTCTTTTACATCTTTAGGCGGAATAATCGATAGAAATTTAAATAGAGGAAATTCTCCCCCGGTGTTTCGAATGCATGGTCAGAATTATCATAGATTGGGTAGTTTGCTTCCAAGTGGTCGTGATCCCCCAGCGTATGCCCAACTCTACATATATGACACAAATAACGAAATATATAACAGGATTCGATCTGTCAGGTAAGATATTTTAAATTTTTTAAAATATTATCTACGTATTATTTTATCTTTAATCAAATTAGTTACAATACATTTATATATAAATTTTATCTTTTACATCCCATTATTTGACATATATATATATATATATATATATATATATATTTTCAGGTCAGCGCAAAATATAAATACAATACAAGCTGAGATTGTATCCGACTTAAAAGAGATGCTTGACAATAACACTGTTCTGGTTCAGAGGTTTAGATATGCTAGAGATAAATTCAGCTCTGGTCACAGAAACGTAACTATGCAATTAATTGGAAATAGAGGCTACGATCCAAGGACTCACAACTTACCTACAGTCTCAGAAGTTGCAGCTGTGGTTACTGGTGATCTTGACAGTACTATTGGGGTTCGTGACATTATAATTCAAACATATTCTGGTATGTTGCAACGTATTACAGAGTTGAACCCGTCTTATCTTGCTTTGCAATATCCTCTTCTTTTTCCTTATGGTGAGGATGGGTACAGGGAAGATATTCCATTTTCTCAATCTGCATTGGGAAGGGTTGGACAAAGGACTGGTATTAGCATCAGAGAGTTTTTTGCATATCGTCTTCAGGAAAGAAATGACGAGCCTCCTACACTACTATCTTGCAAGAGGTTGACGCAACAATTCATTGTGGATGCATATACGATGGTTGAGTCTGCAAGGTTTTTGTACATAAAAAGTCATCAGAAGGAACTTTGATGTGATATGTATGTCGGTCTTGAAGATGCTTATTTGAATGGGGAGAGGGAAGGAAGGGCTATTGGTAAGCGCATTGTTTTGCCTCCTTCATTTACTGGAGGTCCGAGGTACATGATGCAGAATTATCAAGATGCTATGGCTATTTTTCGTTGGGCTGGTTATCCTCAGTTGTTTATAACATTTACGTGCAATGTAAAATGGCCAGAAATTGTTCGTTATATGTCGCATAGAGGTCAAAATCCCGAAGATCGGCCTGATATTGTATGTCGCATCTTTAAGGTCAAGTTGGATGCACTGATATATATATTTTTTGTATGCGTAAAGTTTTATTTATAATTAAATTATATTATAATAATGGTATGTAATCATAAATTAAATGTAGAAATGTGTACTAAAATTATACATTATTTTGCAGTTTTGTATACTGTGGAGTTTCAAAAACGTGGACTGCCTCATGCACATATCTTGATTTTTCTGTAAAAGTATAATGATGATCCTTCAGGTGATTTGTTGTTCCTCATAACAGATTTCTTCTCCTGAAATACGGTGCACATATTAATGTTGAATGGTGCAATCAATCCAGAGCCATTAAATACTTATTCAAGTATATCAACAAGTGTCATGATCGCATGACAGCTACTTTTGTTGAAAATAGTGGGGAGTCCAATCACTCAACAGATGTTGATGAGATCAAGATGTATTATGATTGTAGGTATATTTCGCCTTGTGCTGCTTGGAGATTATTTGGTTTTGAAATTAACTACAGGAATCCGTCTGTTGAACGTTTGTCATTCCATCTACCAGAACAACAGAATGTTGTGTTCAGGGACAGTGATTCTTTGCATTCTGTTTTGGACAGACCGAGTGTGAAGACTAGCATGTTTTTAGCTTGGTTTGAGTTGAATAAGCATTTTGATGATGCTGCTAAGTTGACATATGCTCAAATTCCTCAATTTTTTGTTTTTAAAAGAAAAACAAGGAAGTGGGAACCAAGACAGAGGGGTTTTTCAGTTGGTCGTATTTCTTATATATCACCTGGTACTGGTGAGGCATATTATCTGAGGATTTTGTTGAATGTTGTCAATGTACCTACGTGTTTTGATGATATCAAAAAATTTAGAGGAACAGTTTATCCCACATTCTGTGATGCTTACTTTGCTAGAGGGTTGTTGGACGATGATAGAGAGTATGTTGATGGACTAGAACAAGCTAGCTTATGGGCATCTGCATCTTCTATGAGATCTCTATTTGTTACTCTTCTTAATTCCGGATCTCTAAATAATCCGGGTGAAATATGGGATAAGTGTTGGAAATATTTATCTGATGATACTTAGTATAAGAGAAGAAAAATAATGTGTTATCCAGGTATTTTTTTAAAATAAAAATTATTTCAATTTAATTCACCCAGCCAAATTATTTCTCGCTCAATTTCCTTATTTTTCCACACCAAAATTTATTGCATGATTTATTTTTTAGGCGTTTTATATAATCATTCATAATTATATAATTCCTTTTTATATTTGTTGTTGTGTATTTTTCATTTATATATATTATTTGTAATTGTTTAGTATATTATTAAAAAATAATTTAATAATTTATGTATGATTTTTTAAATCTTCTTATTTTTCTAGAGTTGAGAATGTCGGATGATGCGATCAAGAACTGTTGTCTTTTGGAAATCGATAATATGTTACGTTCTCTTGGTAAGAGTTTGCATGACTTTGATGGTATGCTTATACCAGTATAGCATCCCGTAATAGAATGATTTTGACTGAGTTATCGTATAATAGAGCTGACCTGAGATTGGAGTATGAAGTTTTGCTAGGGAGATTGAATGATGATCAGCGTGTTATTTTTGATAAAATAATTACATCTGTGTCGTCGGATTTTGGTGGAGTAATTTTTGTGTACGGTTATGGAGGTACTGGGAAAATATATTTGTGGAGAACACTATCTTCTAGATTGCAATCTGAAGGTGAGATTGTATTGAATGTAGCATCAAGTGGCATAGCGTCTCTTTTACTTCCTGGTGGACATACAACGCATTCTAGGTTTTGCATTCCAATCAATTGTCTGGAAGATTCAAAGTGTAACATCAAACAAGATAGTCATCTTGCTGAACTTTTGATTAAGTGCAAGCTCATAATATGGGATGAAGCTCCAATGACTCACAGGCATTGTATTGAAGCATTAGATACATCATTGAGAGATATCATGCAGCTCTCTGATCCATCGCGCTGTGAAATACCATTTGGTGGAAAAATAATTGTTTTTAGGGGAGATTTACGACAGATATTGCCTGTTATTTCAAAAGGAAGGAGACAAGACATTGTACATGCCACTATCAATTCTCATCTGATTTGTGGAATGCATGCACTGTTTTGAAGTTGAGAAGGAACATGAGGTTGATGCATTTCGATTCGGCTCAGGGGATGAACGAAATGAAATTATTTTCGGAATTGATCAAATCAGTTGGTGATGGAAGTATAGGGACAAAAACTGATTATGGTTCAGATGTTATCGTCCCTGGTGATATTTTGTTGAAATGTGGTGATGATCCACTTGCTTCTATAGTTGATTGTATTTATCCTGAATTTTAATTGAGGATGTATGATCACGAATTTTTACAAGACAGAGATATACTTGCCCCGACACTTGACGTTGTTAAATCAATTAATGATTACATGGTTCAGTTAAATAAAAAGGAGTCTCGCAAGTATCTCAGTTCCGATAGTCTTTGCAGTTTGCAGGTCTGATTCCAATTTTGATTCTCTTGCTGATGTTCATACTCCTGAGTTCCTCAACACTTTGAAATTTTCCGGTGTGCCCGACCATGAACTTAATCTCAAAGTTGGAAGTCTTGTTATGTTGTTGAGAAATATAGATCATTCGAGGGGATTATGTAACGGAACCAGGTAATCTTTTTATTTTTAATTAAATTTATTTTTTACAAATATTTACCATTTCTTTTAAGATTAATTTTATAATAATTTTTTTATTGTAGGTTGGTTGTCACTAGATTGTGTGATAGATTGATCGAAGGTAAAGTTCTTACCGGCAGCAGCGCTGGTGAACTAGCATTGATACCTAGATTGTCACTGACTCCTTCTGATACTAGGTTACCGTTCAAGTTTACACGCAGACAATTCCCGTTGATTGTTTCGTATGCTATGTCAATAAATAAAAGTTAAGGACAATCATTTTCTCATGTTGGAGTATTTCTTAAGAAACCAGTGTTTAGCCATGGCCAGTTTTATGTCGCAGTTTCGAGGGTTACCAGTCGACGTGGTTTGAGGATTATGTTGTGTAATAATGACAGTTCTGAACATAATACAACAAAGAATGTTGTATTTCAAGAAGTGTTCCGAAATATTTAGATTTTTTGAATTGTTTTATGATTTGTTTTTTTTTTTCCTACATTATTTTTCTTTTAAACTTTTAATGCTGTTTTATTTAACAAATGGTTGTTGTCGTTTTACTTTTATTTAGGAAAATAAAACAAGTTGCTACACGTGTGTTTAAAAAAATAGGAATCACTTATGCTTAATAAGTATTGTTTTAAACAAACAAATTGTGAAATGGTAATGGAAAAATTTAAGTTTTAGGATATTTTTGCAGTTGAACTTTGAGGATGACAATAAATATTAAAAAATTTATTTTTACTAATATATTTTTTATTAAAAAAAGATTTTATAATTGTTAAGTTATCAATTAATATCTAAAAGATTAATTATAATATATCAATTAAAGTGATACTAAAAGTATATAATAATCCATCCGTCCAAAAGTCGTTTATTCTTTTGATTTGTCAAGATTTTTTAATGTGGTAGTTATTTATTAGTATTTTTAAATTGATAAAGTGAATTTTGACTAAGTGTTTAGAAGTTCATATTATTTTATTATTGAAGTAGATGAATTTTTTTGTGTAAAAATAATGCCATGATATGTAATTTGAAGATGATTGAGAGGGATAGTGGAAAATGGTGTAATTTCTTCATGCATTTTGTGGAAATGGGTAAATAAGTTTGGGACGGACCATTTTGAAAAAAAAAATGTAAATAACTTTGGAATGGATTGAGTTTTAAATTAATTTAAATATGTAAAAACTAATAACTTCCGTGCAACGCACGGGTTGGCAAAAAACTAGTTTTTTCTAATACGCGTAGCTTTATTTTTCAAATGAATTAATTTTTTGTGCACTAGTGCAGACTGCAGAAAGAAGGAAGGAAGAAGGCTGGTAAATTTAAATTTTTATTTCCATAATTTTAGTAATGAAGATTTGTAATTTGATTAGTATCTTGGATCTAGTGAAGATGTTTGCTTTGATTCTATCAATATTTTTTTCTTTACATATACATTTTTTAATTTTTCTTGCAAATAAAATGTTGTAGCAATTTTGAATTTTGAGTTGTATGATTTAAAATGGAGAAATGTATGATTTAATTATGACGAGAAAATAGCAGTGGAACTCTGATCAATCTGGTAATTGCAGCATTCCATGTTCAATTAATTTAGGTCTAAACTCAAACTGAGTGAGCTTCAAAATCCGCTCCAAGTTGGGTGCATTTCAAACATAACCTTAGTTTTCTTTTTAAAGGAAAAGATAATACATATTATTAATACTCAAAGAATAATTGAGTAACGCTTTAAGAATAACTGAGTAATACCCCATGATATATTCAATAATATTTGAAGAGGAACTCATTAACACCCGAAGAACAAGTTAGTAATACCCCAAGAACAATTTATTAATACCCCAAAAATAAGTTTAAGTAATACCCCAAAAGAATTCACCAATATCCCAAGAATAAATATGTAATACCTGAAAAATAAGTTATTAATACCTCAAAAATAATTCACTAATACCCCAAAACAAGTGTAAATAATACACCAAAAACAAGTCTATACCCGAAGAATAAGTTAGTAATATCTCAAAAACAAATCATTAATACGTTAAGAACAAGCCTAAGTAATACCCCAAGTCAAAAAATAATAATAGTGCGACATGTACTGTGTGTTTTCGAAAAATTAAAATTAAAATTGAACTTCAAATCCAATTGCTCACACCAAGTCAAAAAATAATAATAGTGTGACATGTACTGTGTGTTTTCGAAAAATTAAAATTAAAATTGAACTTAAAATCCAATTGCATTGTATTGCTCACATTTTTTTGTGAAAATTATGTTATGGTAATTGAAAATAATGTAAAGGGTGTTTTATACCCTGTGTATTATACTTAAGTACTCCCTCTATTCATCAAATATATAGACATTTTTTACGTGGTTTAAGAGGATATTTTGGAATATTGTAAGGTCAGTTTTAAACGAAGATCATATCTATATCTATATATTATTATCTATATAAAAATAGAGTAGTGCGTGAGATTCACATTTCCGCCCAAACGTTACTGCGCGTGAGTATGCCTTTTTACGCAAAAGATGTTCTTCTCTTTTATTTAAATAAGCGAAAGATTACTGCGTGTGAGTGAGTGTGAAGCCGCATATCTTGGAGGAATGGCCCAACTTTTGGGCTTCAGTTAGTGTATTTTATTTGGCCCATGCGGGTAGTTAGTTAAACCATTTAATTTATTTTTAATTAAATTAAATGGCCCTAATAATATTTTCTACCACTTCTTCTTATTTCATTCATGATTTTTTAATTTATTTTTCGATTCACATTTACAATTGAATCTTATAAAATATAGGTATATATTTGTTTTAAAATACTATAATTTCCTACAAAATAGCAACACAAATATCTTTCTTAATAAATAAATGCAATTAGTCAATTTTAATATAAAAAGTACATGAAATTCTATACAATATGAAAATAAAATACATGAAATTCGAGCAATTTTCACGCTAATCATATGTTCTTGAGTGTTTTGTATTAGTGCATCTTTTTTATTTGTACGTAGCTAATTATTATCGGTAAGTATGCAGTTGTTCTTGGTCACGAGTTAAAAAAAAAGTGTAATAGTAAATTTATTTTCTATGTTAGTGCCAAATAATTTTATTTTATTTTAGTTTATATAGATAAAACTTCAATCTATATTTAAAATGTCATATATATAAAGTATTGAGTGAAATTAATTCATATATGAATCATTTTAAAAGATATATATATATATTGTATAACTACATGATATAAGTTATTTTATTGCAGAGTATTGAAAAGTAATTTATATATGATCAAGTTGTTAACATACTAATATATATTAAAAATTATATAAATTTCAAAGCATTCGATCTCATCGAGAATGTATTAAAATAATAAAATAAATATTAGAATATAATTTTTGTAACATCAATACAATGTATAATTCTAAAAAATTAAAATATTAAAAATACTTTTTCAATATATTTAGAATTTAGAATAAAAAATTGTATATAAATTACACAGAAATATAAGAAAAATTAATTTAATGAAGTGTTTAAACTTTAAAACATTTAGTAGTACTTAAAAGTATTTAAGCTATATATTTAGTATGATTAAGATAGTGAATAATGATGAATAGTGAAAGTTAAATTAATCTCAATGTAGATTCCCAACACTTTTATAAAAACTACTCCTACAATATACAATTCATCTTAAAACACCCTAATGACAAAATCATGTAAGAATAATTTATCTTGGTACTAAGGGAGTGTATTTATGGATCAAACAATAAAAATAATTGACAAAAAAAAAAGACATATTCCTCTATTTCTTAAAAGAAATTACTTATAAGATATTTAATCATTATCTAAACTGATATTCAATCTAAATAATCTCTCCATCTTATATAAACTTGCACACTTGCTTTATTTGACTCTCTCATATAAATTTACACATTTCACCAAAATAGAACATTGATTTGTGTTCACATTTACAAAATATATATATTCAAAAATATATAATTACTCACATTTTCCTCCTAAAATTTTAAGTGTATGGACTGCCATTGATTTGGTTTGAAATACTACAATAAATAAATATCATCATTAAGTATATTATTATTATACACGTTGGGCTTATAAATATATATATGTATATGTATTATTTATATGAGTAACACTTTATTTATGATTATTGTGAATAAAAAAATCTATGACTTAGTATTCAACATTAGTCCTACTAATTTGGGGATTAATCTCATCATTCATTAATGGAATCCAAAATTGAAAGGCAAAATAAAATTGTATATGGAGGATTATGAAAATTAAATTATTATTAATGAGAAATCATCATTGTTTCTCTATGACCTATTATATGAATTAAACAACAAAAACAATCTATTCAATTGATATAAATATATTTATCTATATTCTTAAAATTTTATTTTATAAAATATTTAATCATAATTTTAAAATAAATTAATAATCTTACGTGCGGTACAATACTAAATTTTTTTAAAAAGGTAATATTCCCTCCATTCCTAAAACAAATTTCTAGGTGGAGTAATAGTGGGGTTTCTGAAACAATTTAGTTGCATTAATTTAAATCTTTAATCCTCGTCGAAGTTTCGCCACCGGAAAATTATTCTGCAATCGAAACTCTAAGCACTCTGTTATGGAGAAGAATCAGAATTCCAACTCCAAAGCGGTACTCTCTGTGTGTTACTGTTTCAAACCTGTTATATGTTTTGGGTTCTCTCTTTTTCTTTTTTAATGGTTGGGTTGAAATTTCGTGTTGATTCCATGTGAAGAGGTTTCAGATATCATGTTCTTTTCGATATGCCCTAATCTGCGACTTCTCTTCAGTCTCAGATTCTGAGTTCTAACTGTTTGATGAAATGCTGCTTGTTATATTTTTTCTTTCACCTGTGATTTTTAATTGATGTAATTGTGCGTGTACATTGTTTCCTTTCTTTGTTCTACCTTATCTTCTTCCTTACCCTTTTACGATTCAATTCGTTACTGTTTGATTACATTGAGGTGGGCTCCAATTGCATTTCCCAAATATAGGCACATGCTTATTTTATCTGAGTGTGTGTGTCGTGTGTGAGTGAGAAAGAGAGTGTGTGTGTGTGTGTGAGTGAGAAAGAGAGTGTGTGTGTGTTCATTGTGAAGTTGTGATCATAGGATTTCTTCTTGTTATTTAGGTCGATTTCTAAAGTTGTGTTTCTTGCAACAGCAATCAGGGATTCGTAGCAATCATGTTAACCTATGGAGTGCACAGTGTGGGGAATGTTTCAAATGGAGATTGATCCCTACTGAAGAAGAATTCGAAAATATCAGAAGCAAATTCATAGAGGATCCCTTTGTTTGCAGCAAGTTACCATACATTTGCTGCAATGATCCAGCTGAAATTGAGTGCGACAACACCCGAATTTGGGCATTTCACAAGCCAAACATTCCCAAAACCCCTGCTGGTTTCAAGAGGAGAATACAGTTGCGGAAAGATTTCAAAAGAGCCGATTGCTACTACGACACTCCTAACGGGAAACTCCTTCGAGCCTTAACTGATGTTCCTAAGTTCTTGGATAAGTATCCCAAGTACAAAAAGACTCTATCGGTTGAGGATTTCTGTTTCAGCAATCCAAAGATGGTGGGGTCTAATCGCAATCCAGAAAAGAAGGTACGATTTCATTGATGCAGCTGCAATTTGGCTTCTTGTTGCAGTTCATGATTCTTTGCACTGTTTCTTTTTGCCAAATCTAGGAGAAAGCTTTTGGTACTTGTAGATCTGAAGACAGTTGAGATTCCTTGCTTGGGGTTGTTCATTCTTGAATATAATCTGCACTTTGTAGTACATTGTTGTTGGTATGGATGGGTTACTGATTTTATTCAGAAAATTGTAAAAATGTCACCCATTTCAGCAACTTTTGGACGAATGCCACACATTTCAGGAACTTTTGGGCAAATGCCACTCACGCGATCCATAAAATCACGAATGTGGCATTTTTCCGAATTCCCCAATTTTATTTCACTAGGATATGTGTATTGATGATATAAAATACTAAACTGAAATGAGGTAGAACAAGACCTCACACGCTGTACAACATCGAAACACTATCGAGTCATTTGTGTCGAAAGAATCTTAATAGACTGCATGAGCATCTCAACCTTTACTTATAGATGCAATTATGCTGCTTAATTTTTGCTTAATAAAAATAATGAGGCGTGTAAAGAAAACAGAGGCATGCTATCTTCCTTTATGATCTCATTTCTGTGTTTTTCCATATCAAGCTTAATACATTGGATAGAACAAGATTCTGTACACAGATCTGCCACTTTCGACACTAGAGTTGAGGCTTACAGGCCCGATAAATCGTTAACAAACCTATACAACTTCAACTCTACTTGTTAGCGTGCATCTTGTGATGGAAGCTAGTTGTCAACGTATGATGACCGTTTATCTGGAAAAACTAGTCGGGCTTCGTATACTCGAGTAACATATGTGGCGACCTGTAAATCTTGACAAGCGTCCAATAAAGAACCTCTTCGACTCCAAGTTCACCTTCTGCTCTTGCTGCGTATATATCCTCATTGATAGCTATTAACCTAAAAACGTTCCACGCTTATAATCATACATCCGCTCATTCTTTGAATACTGAAACTTGGAATAACTATATTACCTGTCACATGAAGGAAGATTCTCGTATGGTATTCGCATCCGTAAGTCAGAGCATTGCAGCCTGATGAATCGCCCAACTGCAAGTACAAATGTGATGTAGAGCCCCCAAATGCTGAATTTGCTTAGTGTCTCGCCAAGAAATCCCTCTGCGATGCAATAATATTATGGGGTTGATCTTAACACAGACATCAAGGTTTTGATAATAGTCAATGTTTTCGGTCTGTTTTATCATTCACAACCATCGTTCTTTAAGTATAATAATCAATAGTTTACATAAGACTTTTTCATATTCAGTACAGTAAAAAAATCTCCTTACGCGGTGTTTCCTCTGATACAATGACTGCCATTGGTCCTGACAAGCTACTGCCACCGTATGCATCCACAGAATCGACATCATGGAAGGACCACCATTGGTATATGCCGTGATGCAAGACAAGGTCTGCGGTAACATCATTTACCTGTTGACGGTTATAGTAAGTTTACTCACTCTTGAGCAATGTTCTAAAAGAGGTCCTAGATTCTACGCCTATAAGAGCTTTGCTCTGAAGGGTGTTGCAAACTCAATTGAAATGTGCAGATGGAAAAGGGGGGAAAAATAAAATAAAAAATTGATTAATGAGTTTGCAATCTAACACCAACCAAGTCATCCTAGATTCAATGTTATTTGAAACGTACCTCCTGCTCGAAAGGTCTAATTTCTCCGGAGCCAGTAACACGGAAGAATCTGGGGTAAATATTAAAAATCCGAAAGCTGCTGGAGGAACCATTAAGAACTCCCTCGACTTGTGATGGTTTGGGAAGATCCAACGGATCAATGCTTCGTTCGTATTTCACAGTTTCCTTGCCTTTTGGGCGGTCCCTTGTGAGAACCCAAGAAAACTTCATGTCCATGCTACTAGTGTTAAGAGATTGGACAAACTGCCTCTGGACCACCTCCGGAACGAGCCACAAGGTACTTGCGTCGTCTTTGCAACGAACGAACTGAATATCATTGACGTTATAAGAGTCCAGATTATGATCTGGATCAAGATTAGCATTTGAATCGAGTTGGTCCCATCCTAGTCTTTCACAAAGAGTTGTCTGGTACAAGGTTAGTCTTCCAGCAGCTGTCTTGATGTCTAATTGGAAACTAGCATCGTTGATTGGATTCGCTATGTTGGTCGGATTACCACTACTATACATCTGTAAGGTTAATCCACTGTATCAATCAATAAATCAATAACCTAAACACAGATTAATTTGGATACCTTTTTTCCTACAATCTGTGGTATTTTGTTGCTGAGTTGTGGGAGCTACTTACCAGCATTGGAGCCCAAATAACACAGATTAATACAAAGAAGAGACAGATGCCATTGCAAAACTTAGTCAACTTCATCTGCTTCTCTCCTGGTTTACGAGTTGCTCTGTTCAGTACATTGTCGCACTTGACAAGATATAAACTTGCATTTATATCCTCCAACTGTGAATGTCAAGTATAAGAAGGACAATTAATTTGAGAGCAGCATTTGGGTGAATCTGTTGCACCGTGCAGCTGGTGCACAACTAATAGGATTCAATGAACACAACTAATAATACCTTTTAGTTAAACAACTAATACCATCTAACATTGTGTTTGAATTACACGGTGCAACAAGTGCATACAAGTAGTTGCCTTAATTTTCAAGAGCATAATTGACTTTCTAAAAGAATTTGTACCTTATAAAGTAACTAGAACTCACCTTTAACCAGTCGTACATTGTCAAGGACGTAGTTGTACACGACCAATCAAGAACGCATCGCAGTTCATACAGAAAAGGCAAAGCGCGGTACAGCCTGTATCCTTGAAAATTAATCTGAGAAACTTCACTGGTGAGAAATTGGCGATACAATGTGCTTTTATAGGGAACACCATCTCGAATTTGCATGGCTTGAAATGCTAGAGAAACTGCTTTTGTAAGATAAATTGCTCTCAGGGCAAAACCAGCAGCATTGTGCTGGGAAGTATCAATATTCCAAGCATACTCTGTGACAGCATGAGTGGATAGAATGAAGTTGAAGAGGTAGAAGATGACCTTTCCCGTTGCAAACGAACACAAGTATATGACCCGATCAACAATCATCAAAAAAAAGATTATCTGCATCACCAAACACATTATCATACTCATTCTTTTTATGCTGTTGTAAATAACAAGATAATGCAAAAAGACCACATTTCTTACCATTAGAATAAATACAAACTCTTTTGGGAACTGATCCTCGAGCTGATAATACTCCAGAAATTCACTTTTATTTTTTATGACAGATTGATAGAACATGGCAACGAGAAAGAAGACGGCCAAATCTGCCCCGAAGATATATGCATAAAGATCCACTTCTCTTCTACCACCTCCAATGACCGAGACCAAAGGGTATGGGAATCCAACTTTTTCATCTAGTCCCATGCTTCTTGCTTTAAGGATCTCCTTTGCCACATCAGCAGCCGGAGTAAGAGAGTTGAATTGCTCGGATGATTGACATCCGATCAATGGAGAGGCGTAGACTACCTCAAAAACAGCTAAAGTCACGTCTGCATTTTCAGTACTTTTTTCAATGCTCTGAATTTGAACCTTGCTAGCATAAGGGCAATTATTGGACTTTTCGTTCTTACATTCTTCAGCATGGACAAGCTGCAGAAGCTGATTTATTCCAGATTCAATCCTCTCGGGTTGAATCCCATCCTCAGGCCAAGATTTCACATCCATGGATAGCTGAACGAAGTATGGAGGAGATTCGGCTTCTTGTGTAAGTGATTTCCAGTATTTTAAAAAACTACCAATGACCATTTCAACCGCTTGACTCATTACCTGAAAACTTTTCTCCCCTTTCTCACTCCAGTTAGAACAAGAATGAACCTCCATGTGATTTCTTAATCCCCCTTTGGCATGATTGAATCCTACCGAAAACCATTCGCCATCTTTTGCAGTTATAGAGCACTGTATCAAAGTAAATAAATATACTAGAAATAAAGGCAGCAAACTGACAACAAATGATGATGTTATCTTTCTAGTAGGAAATCCCAGCTCGCGTAGAAGGCCCGATTGGATGCTGAAACCACAATGTTGGATCATTATTTGGTACAAATACTGAATCAGAACATAGAACTCTGTATAGATTAGCATGATGATCCAGAAGACATAATTTGGCCCCGTATTCACACAGAGAGCATAGAGGAAAAGTGCAGCCAAGTAAACCATGGAAAGCAAGCTAAAATTCCAGAGAAAAACAAGAATAAAACAACAGTAGCATACAACATCGTTATTAGATCTCATACGTGACCACACATGAGTGACTATCCGTCCAATTTGCAGACTTGCAGAATCAGAAGCTCTACTCTTATCAGACTGCAATGATGAAGAACGATGCAAGTTTCTATTCTTATGGCTTCCTTTCTCTTTAGGGGTATCATTTGAATCAGAATCATCAGATGAGATATTTAAAAAGCTCACAAGGTTGCTCACTGCCTGATTTCCAATTGACTGTACTTGTGAAACACCGTCACCTAGTAGCTGTACAGCAGAAGCCAGAGGATTTTCAGTTGAGTGGACTTTATCTTTCTTCAACCTGTCTAAATCATTAAGAGAATTATCATCCTCAAGTTCAGTAATCTCTCCAAAAGAAGAATCGATTAAGGGCTTTGTAAGTTCTGCTAGCAAAGGGTTTTCGACTCTGGGAGGTTCATACACATTTAGTGGGAAACCTGGATCAGAATTTATAAAGCCATCCTGTTTCTCAAGATTAGCAAAGTCCTGGACAGTAAGCGAAGGATTCTTTCTTCTCCTCAACCCTTCTCTACCTGGTGAGTCAGTAGTGGGATTCATTTCATGGAGTTGAGTTTGCAGATTCAGCATCTCAGATTTCATCTTCTCAACTTGTAAATTACGTTGACGTTTATTCTCCTCAGATTTACGAATGTGCTGCAGCTGTTCGGTCTTCCAAGCAGCTTTCTTCTCTTGCTCCCTTACAATTGCACCAATTTGTTCCGCCTCAAGATAGCGAAATACATAATCAAACTCCGAGGAAGAAAACATGTATGATTGACATGATACCAGAACAAAAATAGTGATTTCTACCAAAACAGATCTCGAGGTAATACGAAACCCATAGTCATATTTGTAAAATCCTATCACCTCATAGATATAATCGATTTTTCCAGACTTCCCCGTATTGAAATAACCAATAAATGGAGATTGATAGGCAAGAGAGAGTACGATTACTATGAAGTTATAAATGCGTAAAAACTTGAAGATCTTATTTTTTTTCTTGAGTATGGTAAGCCTCATACGGAAGAAAATAAGAGCAAAGCCCAGGTATCCAAGGTGCAGAATGTCATACTCCAGAGTTCCTGTAATCAACATCAAAGCAAGTACGAGATCTAACAGGTGACAGTAGCAGTAAACCCGCAGATAATCAAAAAACGTCCACATGCTTTTGGTTTCGAATGAGAGATCTCTCCAAACAAAACCGTTCTTCCGCTGAGAAACCATCTGATCGTAAGTAAATGACCATGAAAAACTGGATGCATGATCTGCCCGGAGTTTGAAGCATGTGAGCATGAAGACCGCAAAATAACTGATAAGCATTCGAGGATCATCTATTATAATCCCTGCAAAAGAGAGCAGAAAAGGTATAATTTTACAAAAAAAGGCATCATCATATCAGTCTCATGATTAGAAGCTGTTCCTGACTGATCTAAGTGTAGCATTGACTGATGCATCATACACGTGGCTAAGTTAGACCAAGTATTAAGCATACAAGAAAACTTGAAAAAGAAGAAAAGTATACAATATAAAGGTAGAGATGTTGTGCTTTCAGAGTTTCCTTGTGATATATGGCAAACATGAAGGGAAACACACATACCTAGCCAGCATTTTTTACAGTACTGGAAATATATATTTGAGTATTTCCAGCAATCATGGCAATGTGCAATGTTGTCAGCCGAAACTCGTGGATCCATAGGCATCACACTTTTCCACATTGCAAAGTACTCAGAAAGAAGAATGGTAGCACAGATGAAGACGAATATAGGCCACAATTTGCGTATAATAGAACGTGGCAACAAAATACAGGTAGCAAGACATGCAATATAGAGCATGGAAATGGCGTTTAACAGAGCAAAACTAGCAAGTAGTAGCGCTATCATATTGATCTCAAGGCCAAACAGGTTGAACATATTTTCAAACCAAAACTTCAAATAAACTTTCAGCGTTGTTGTTTGCATTTCAAATCTCTCCTGTCTCAAGGCAACAATCCTTTTCTTATTCCACTTGTGACTTTCCCTCATTGTTCCCCAGATATAACCAAATGCATATTTCCTGCGGCTTCCATTTCTACTGCTTCTAAGGGAGGATAAAGGTTTATAACTGAAAGATGACCATGAATTTCTTCCTTGTCCCGTCCTTTGTTCAGACAGTTCACCAGACTCAGAGGCTGTCTGGTCGTCCCCATCAGAGGTTGAAACAACAGTAAAAGCAGCGTCTTCTGCTGAAACAAATAGAGGACAAGGTTCCTCTGATTTGTTTGGAACAGAATTTGGCATCCTCTCCAACCAATGGAAAACATTGTACTGAAGAGTGCATGCAACAATTACCAGCACTTTAGACCTTAAACCTTGTTCTAGGCCCTCATAATTAGGTCTATAGACCAGTAAGCCCAGGAAAAGAGACCAATTATGGTGCTTTTGACCAGGAAACATTTCAGCTTGTTTACCCAACATCTGAAATAGATACTCAACTGTCACGAGAAATCCCGTATAAATCAAGAATGATTTGGATGGGATTCTAGACGACTTAGGCGAAGCTGAACAGAAAACGAGACCGAGAAGGTACATGAAACCGAATGCACTTATTGGAGTTAACGATGCATAAAACACTGCAATAAACAAAATCTTTTGACTGTGCCAGATCAAAACCCGTTTGATGAACCCCACTGTCCCAGACTGCAATGGAGCAGGGTCTTCTGATTTCAAGCGTTTGCTTTGTCTTCTCTCGTAGCTGTACAGTTGCATGACAATCATGATTGCTAATGACTCCCAAAGATTTTTTAATAAAGAAGCTTCTGTGTCATAGCCAAAGTAGAGATCAAGATCAACTTTAGTGGACATCCACTTCTCAAAAGTGGGAAAAATGCTTAGGATGTAAATGAAAACAAAAACTGCAACTGCATATGCTTTGAGAGGAAACCATAGGCGTCTTTTTGTCCTCTCGACCAGCTGTCTCCCGGTGATCCAAACAAGGAGAAGAAAGATATACCCAAACGATATGTAATTGGGTCGTAAAAGGTAGACTGCATTAAGAATGGTGAGAAATGCAATATAGGTTCCAAATGATCTGTACATAGACAAGAACTTCTTCCCAATAGCACTAAGATACAATGCCACCCTTTTCTCTGAAACACAAAAATCTGCGATCACTAATCCATTTTCTGGAGTAAAAAGATGCAACTCAAAAGGACATGAATATACATTAGTGTTGAGTATTCTTAAGGTTTCTAAACTCTGAGGTTGAGTAGAATTCTAACAACAGGAAATTAAAGCAAATGGGGAATATCAATAATTTAACCTCGAAAGAGGTTATAGTACCATGGTTACAACTCCCACCATCGTCGCGGGCATTGGAGGAAGTATAAACTGACAAAAGAACTGACTTGTTCAAACCAGCTTTGAGGATGCTAAATCCAATTGGCGGACAAGGTGTGCGCTGAACAATTGCTGAAAATGAGAACAACATTTCGAATCCATTGTTATGAATAGCGCAAAAGCACCCAACCAGAGCTATCTCCAGAAGGTCCCAAGAACTATTGCTTTCAAGGAGACCTAGACAGACAAAAAAAAAATGTGTGAAATAAAATAGAAAAATGCTGGAAAAAATAAATGAAAAAATTGATTATCCAAATGTGCAAGAGACTTAAGATCAATGAATCCCAGACCTAGTTGTGATAGCACCTCCAAACTTATAGAGCCCTTCCGTTCCAGTTTCCTGGAGACCAGATTTAGCTGAAGAATGTATAAAATCGCAAAATGAGCCTCGCACATAAGAATAACAGATTGGCGCATCCTTTTGTTGATTTTATGGCTCAAAAGATAAGCAAAGAAGAACATCACTGAAAAGAGAGAATGTGAACCAATCAGAATATGGAGCAAGCATTACAATGAAGCACATGTCAGTTGTTGTATTAAATCAGGTTACTCGAAAATGGGGAAAGGATAAAAGAAAAATACAAGAATCCATGGTAGAATTTCACATACTATAGACAGCATGAATGAAACCAGGCTTTGTGGCAATTAGGAAAATCAAATAAAGCATAATAGCCCGAGAAGCTTTGCGCAGCCCCCAAGCAATTGTAGCCACTACTAAGACTTTGGCGTCTTCTTTTACTGCAATATCACAGGGAACAGAATCAGGATTAGTGCAAAAAGGTAGGTTGATTTAAGTGGAGAAAGAATGATGCAGCACAAGATTACCTTCCTCGCTCTCACTAGGGAATCGTCTCTCCTCATTTGATAGGCACAGAAATACAGAATTGCTCACAAGATTACCAAGAGCTACTAGAATCCCTAGACAGTACTGTGCTAGGAGGAAGAAGCCAGGTATGGGATAGTGCCACAATCCAATCATCTCCCAGATCTCCATATCCTAAGTAGAAATGGCAACGCTTATGAACTTTGTTCCAACTTATAACTTCCATACTCAAATTGAAGATTCACGTGACAAGGAAGTACCTTCCCAAGTTTCCAGTTCACATATGCAAAAGCCACATTGAAGATATATGTGCTCACAGCCCACAAGAGAATGAAGACAAGAAGCAACCCATTCAAGCGGTGCAGATGGAACAAGGAAGGAAAACGATACAAAACATACCCAACATATACAAGTAATCCGAAAGCACAGATGCTTGCAAAATGGAGGCTCCAATATGAGAGAGCGAACAGAGATATCTGTCATATTCACATCTGAAACTTTATAACATAAGCAAGGAAAATAAAGAAAATGCATATTCAACCATTAACATTTGGAATAATCGATTCTAACCCCAGTCAGACAGTATTTTCAGTGCAGATGTTCGAATTATAACAGTGTCAGGTTTGTGATTACGTACTGGGAATCCATAAGTAAACCAGTTGATACTGAAAATCCTGAAAATTGGTCCCCTTAATAATATGTTTGTATGCCTTACACCAGACCTGCAGACAAGAGGAAGTGTTGATTAACTTGTGAAAGTGGTTTGCTACAGGATTTAACAGAAAATAATGAAAACCTTCACGATGTATATCCGATGCTATTTAATTTACAAAGCTGAAATTTAGTGCATTGTGATAGAAACAAACCAACAAATCAATAATCTTGTTAAAACGAAAGGGAATTGAAAGTCACCAAACTGCTGTTTGTAATATAGCTACTATTGGTCGCTTCTTCTATGTGCTACGTCCTATCAACTTACAAGTGAAAAGCATTAACCTAACACGGAGTAAAATTTGAAGATTTATCAGTAGATAAATAATTGACATCACTGTAATCTTTCACTTTAGATCATACTGAAGTTCTTCCTGTTATGTTTATTATATCACTATATTTTTAACTTAAATTTACACTTCAATTCAAAATCAAGGAAAAGCTAAATCTAAATTTGTTCTACCTCAACGAAACGTCTAACTATACAGATAAGCATTGACTTTGGTATACCTCAAATCAAAGAGACAAAAGATGATAGAGTAAAATAAGAATATGCTACAGCTAACCATGATTCGAAATTGTGTCACATACCATTAACATGTCCCAAAATTTTTAATTTATCAAGAAAGATATGATCAAGTCTTGAGTTTCTCCAAGAACATAAGCATGCGGGAACAGCGCACAACAGTTACCAGTATAAGAGAAAACATACATGAAATAGAGTCACTAATTGTACTTGCTATCCTAAAGTGAGACACATAGGCCACATGCTCCTACATATAAGAAGAACTTTTATAAAAAAAAATTATTTTGAACTGAAAAGAGGCAAACAGCAGCTAAATCAAGTACTGTGAGCAGCACACCTGAACTGACGAACAAAAAAGGAATTTATTGAGGGAAGAAGATGCTCCGTTAAGCTGCCTTCTCTCATGGACATTATGAATTCCATGTCTTCCAAATCATGCCTCACAGAAGAGAGCTGCATAAATATTTAAGATCAGTTATTACGAGTCCAATATCAACCACTAGCACACCACTTTCTTTTATATCTTATTAGGAAGATCCTTCATCTTGTGCAAGCTAACTTACATATTTCCACAACCAAAAACTGTTTTTTGTATGATTTTTGTTGTTTCATTCTTGTTAGTTAACAAGCATATAGAGGAAAGGAGAGGACACAGGATGGCTGCATGATGATGAAAGCAAAGGAATGAACAAAAGAGCCATCAATAATCCCAACAAATTTTATTTCGCTATGCAGTGAAGACAAGTTTTCCTATATTAGGTGAAACTTTTCAAAATAGATACTATGCTCATGATCAATCCACAGCCAATGAAAAAAGAAATGAAGTCTTTTTTTGCTGTACTTGTGTGTTTGCTTTAAAGGATAAAGTTACCTATCATGCATGTTTTGGGGGGATAGATAACTTTATCCTTTAAAGCAAACACACGTATGTGCACTAGAAGACTAATGAAATGAGTAGAGCCCAATTAGTATAACTATGGGAGGTGATTCTTAAGTAAAATACTTAGAAAATTAATCTTATGTGGATGATACTCAAAAATGCAAACTATAGCTCAAGTTGGGAACTAAGATAACAATAGCGTACCATATAAAAGAAGACCATCAGAGAAGTACCCGAACAAATTTGTTGCCAGTCAGAATCTACAGATATCTTGTATAGACCAATCGAGTTAAATATCACATGGAACATTTGTGGAAATGCAACAGGAAGCTGATACACATAAAGTAGGCAAATGCTAAAGCCAGCGTATGACCAGAGCGGCTTCCACCACCTTCAAGTGAAGTATGAGAACATAAGCTCTGATGCGAAACTGAAAGACAAAAACTTAATTTGCAGACCTTCTCATTGTTCAGATTATCTATTGTTTTGAAATATATATATATATATATACAGAAACTGTAACTACTGAAGGAAGAAATACCTGAACAGACCTAAAAAGTTGCTTGTCAGAGACCAATCAACAAGGCCAACACAGCTGCAAATGAAAAATGGCAAAGACAGCCAAGAAGGATTGCTGATCCCCGAAACGACCTGAATGGAAGGCAGCAGGAAGCAGGAAGCTAACCGGAGACGATAACCTTCCAAATTGGAAAGAGAATAAGTGACTCATCATGTACGCACTTACAAGTTTGGACTACTTTGCATGCTAATATTCCACCAACATCATGAATAGAAATCTGCATCACTAGGGTTTTTGTTTTCTAACAAATACTGAACACAGAAGAAGCTAAAAACAGT
Source organism: Prunella vulgaris (assembly GCA_026898435.1). Lineage (NCBI taxonomy): Eukaryota > Viridiplantae > Streptophyta > Magnoliopsida > Lamiales > Lamiaceae > Prunella > Prunella vulgaris. The sequence goes on along the minus strand of JAPKLY010000519.1, from coordinate 152,445 downwards.
CAACTAAGACATACCTATTTCATTAACAAATGATGACAGATAACCCCAGAAAGAATCTTGAAACCCCCAGAAAGAACCTTGAAATTCTATAAAGCCAAGTTTGTTCCTGTTGATCTCAAAGAAGGCAACAAATCCCACTAGTAATTCTACAATGAAGAAATAGATAATTCTGGGAGTTCTCCACGAGTTAACCCTGCAAAAGCACACCAAATTGAACTGTTATCAACGATTCTAGAGGGGTTGTTCCCCCATCCTGAAGGCACATGTATACCATCTAAGAACATTATTGACTTCCTCATCCCCCTCCCCCCTCCCCCAACTGTCCTCTTACTTATATATTTCTAGTGGAGGTTCCTCTTCTAAAGGGGGTGTAATACTTGAACTATCAGACTTAGCTCTTATTCCATAATCTGGTTTTCACTAGTACCCTTTTCACATTAAAATGGTTCTAGAGAATTGCACATAAGAGATAAATTTGTTAAGACAAGATCTCAGAGCAAAGTAGAGGACAATGCGCTAGCTACTTCTAACACATATACATTGACAAATTTTTCTGAGGTAAGCATAACCTGCACTATAAAAATAGCGATTTACTATAATAATATCAACCAAAATAAAGGCTCGTACATTCGAATGCATGGTATAGTGGCATGTTTTTTATCATTTTTATTAAGTTTGGAGTTAAAACTTAATTGGATGCTACTTATTTTTGGGATATCATTGGATCTGATGCTAGTTCTGCCAACACTTTGTAAGCAAACGGATGATTTACAGTCATACTGCCACTTGTGCCAAAAAGTGTTTGATCATTTTAACATCTTACTTACTATTATAGTGATTAAAGCATTCTTTTATATATTTTTTAGCATCATGCTACTTCCACATTGCATGAAATTATGAGATATACTGCCATATGGTGCTTATCTTTGAAGCTGTGTTTCTGTATGACATATTTTCTACAAGTTAAGACTGTAGAGTTATTAGACTGAGACTAAATTAGAAATCTTACTCCATAAGTCCAAGTAGCTTTATCCACCAGGCATCTTCGATGGTCCATTGTGAATCCCGAGTACTACTTAGGGTAATAAAAATCGCTTGCAAAATAATCACGAATACTGAGTATACCAAAATAAACCAAAAAGATAAAACCCTCCCTCTGAATCGAAATCCTGCTGCAAAAGAAATCAAGGGGAAAAAACAACATATAATTTTGTTACAATATGGAGAAGAAACAATCATATGGCAAGTCATATTATCACACTACATGCGAGCAGATACAAAAAAAATTGAAGCCGATACATGTCATTATTTCAAAAAGGTGATTTGGTAAAGTAGCCTTATACTAGTCCAGAACCAGAATGTTACCTCTTTTTGGAGCGTTATACCGCAAAAGAAGAGAAGTCACCAAGTTAACGAAAGAAATCAAACTCCAATTAAGTAACCCAGCTGCAATAATTACAAAAGATTTTAACAAAGAACAGTATAATCAAGTAAAATATGCTCGTAAGATCCCACACAAAAGCATATAAACATAATGTCATGCACAACATTTCTGCAATGCTCTATCTCACAATCTAACTATTTATCATATCTCTAAGTAATTTTCTAGGTACATTTCTCATTACTTTCCAAATCCTTATTCATTCACCCAGGTCCCTATAATAATGAAAAGAAACAAGGCAATACAGCTTTATTTGATCACATATCCAAGGACTACCACTTAGTTTAAGCAATCTAGCAGAAATCAGCAAAAAAAAAAATATTAAAGCAAAATTATAATTAAAAAAATAATAATCGATTGTATACCTGTCAAAAGCAGCGCTGGCAATACAAACCCACCCAAAATACTCCCCATTGTTTCCTCTTTCTATAATCCAATCTCATATCTTCTCCAAATTTGCGACATGGGCTCTTCACGAAAAAACGAAAAGAAGAGGGATTTGCATAAACATCGAGAATTAGGCGATTCTCCGAAAAGAGCTAAACATCAATGCACGAATCAAGAAAAAGAAAAGGGAAGTTAGACCGAAATGTTGCATGCTGAAATGGAAATTGAAAATTCCAGTAATACAGAGTGTGATCTGAAGCGAGAAAAGTAAGAAATCATGAATCTATAGATACATGTATATATCACCGGCAAAATCGCTGTTAGCGTGGTGTTTGAACGAATGAGAATTTTTTCTGGGCATTATACATGTTCTTCCCCGTTATGGCAACAGGTCTTTCAACGTGAACCGCATTCAATGTGTATTCTTAGTGATTTGGCGCTAATGGTCCCAATAGTTCAATTTTCATTTTTTATTTTCTTGTAAGAAAAGTCTTAGACGCAACATTCAATTTAAGGACCGACTAAATTGAGATCAAAATAAAAATATACTTATAAATCTCAAATTTGTGGGATGTAAACTAAAACATATTTGAGCTTATAATATCTGAATAGAACCAACTTTTTTTTCACAAAAAATAATAGTATAACTTTTTTTTCCTTTGTTTTAATGTACTACACTCGAAGCTTAAAAAAAAAAACTTTCTTGTATAAAAAAAATTATTAAATAAGTCGTTAAAAGTCTTTCAGGTTTGGTCTGTTTACTAAAAGGCTCAGACCGAGCCTACCAAAAAAATCTATTGTAAATAATATATCAGACTTGAGCCTATAAATTATAAATCAAGCCTACGTTTTTTTTTTAGATGTCTGACATGACCTATTCATACCCCCTACTAATACCCTAAGAACAAGTAATACTTCAAAATTAACTCACTAATACTTCAAAAACAAGGATTTAATACCTTAAGAATAACTTATTAATACTCTAAAACAAGTTAGGAATATCCGAAGAATAAGTTAGTAGTATCTCAAGAACAAGTCTAAGTAATATTGAAAGAACGAGTCAGTAACCCTGATTGCAAAAAAAAAAAAAATACAGTTCATTGTGTAATTGTGATTTCTAAAAAATTAAAATTAAAGTCAAATTGAACTTAAAATTCAAATACACTCAAGTGCACCAAAAAATTGTATTTTTATAATTATTTTACATATCTAACCCTATAAAATTTGGCCGCTTTTTTTTTTAAATGCATTTAATCAATTGAAATATTATATTTTTACTGCCAAATTAAATACACCTAACACCATAAATGAATGATCTCTAAGTGTATTTTTCAAGGGTTATTAACTACAATAATTTTCTAAGATAATTAATTATATATTTTTTTTATCGTCGGTATATAACAAATTATTTCATCTCGGTATAAACTCAAACTGTAACTACCACAAATGAAAGATCACTTGAAACTGCATCACAAATAAAAATGTTTTTTTTCCTTTTCTGTATCCAAAACTCATACCTCGAGATCTCAAGTATGATTAAAGCGTGTTGATTTGTCTTTTTGTTGTACGCTTTTCAATGCAACACTTCAGCCAAAGAGTTAAAAAATGTCGAACGAAATTTTACGGCGTCGTTTAGTTCCCCAACACCATTTACTGGTTTTAATAACCCAACTGAGGATCTGGACCCGAAAATTATGGGCTTTGCAATGGAGCTATAAAATTATTTCAAATTTTGGTTAAGGTGCAGGTTAAATGCACCCACATTTGTTAATAGTACACATTGGATGAACAAACACATTATAAAATGAGTATACCCACTTTATAATATCATTTTTATCCTTAACCTTAAATTTCTCTCCATCTTCACATTGCAGCCACCAACCATGCACCCTCCTCTCTCCTCTTCTTCTTCTTCTTCTTCTTCTTCTTCTTCTTCTTCTTCTTCTTCTTCTTCTCCCCCTCATCCCACGCAGACGTGCACCCCCTTCTCCCATTTTTTTTATCTTCACATTTTTTTCCTTTTACCATTTCTTCAATGGTAAAGCGGTTCTTCGTCTTTCTTCAACTTTGAGGAAAATTTATTGATTGGTTTTGGGTAATGAGCGACAACCTTCAATGGCGATTCCGATAACAGTGGTCATTGGTTGATTTTCAGCGGGCTGGGCTTGAGTGATGAACATGACTTTCAATTTCTTCCATGGATTCTGAAGGTGGAGCTTGAGCTTCTGGCTGGGCTTCAATTTCAGAGTGAGTAGCCATGGTGGTTTCGTCTGCCGGCATCGAGAGTTGTTGGAATATTTACTGAGTTATTTTGATTCAGATCCCAAAACCCTGAATAGATGATTTGCTTAAGTACATGATTTAGGATTGTATAGACTCAGGAATAGAGTCGGGATAGGTTAGTTTTTTTTTATTTATTCACGGGTATTCAGTTCAGGGGAACCATCCTGAATGATGGATTTAGAAGGAGACGTCCTGAAGATCAAGTTCAGGGGGAACCTTTGCTGAGGATAGAAAGCATCATGAAGATCATGCTCAGAAAAAACTGTCCTAAGACCTGAGGCATCCTGAAGACTCTTGAAGACGATCCTGAGATCAATCCTGAGAAGTCAATCCTTAGAAGACCACTCATAGAATTCTACTGACTGTTTCTAAGCGTAGTCAGGACAAAGCATATTAGTGAAGGCGGAAGCAGCCTGAGTAATCAGGTTAAGTGTTCATTAACTGACACTTTGTAATCCCTGAAAGAAAAGGTTACTGACCGTTTGAGACAACATTTATACTGAAGACTGAGGACAAAGAAAATGTCAGAAAAGCTATTAAAGACAAACATTTATACCTGAGTTGAGTTGCAAATCACTCGGCGTATTTATGGTACGATGAAGCATAAAGTTGTGTCAACAACTAGCCGTTTGAAGGATAGTCAGTGAGACACAGACACGTATGTACAGATCTGACATACTCATTTAATGTCCACAGTCACAGGCAGCAGTAGAAGACTTTCACCAAAACAGCATAGTGAAAAGTAAATGTCAAATCCCTAGGCTGCCACCTACCTAAATAGGAAGATTTGTTTTGATCTCCTCCAACTAATCTATTACAAATCTCTCCATTAAATACAGAAGGCTTTGCACCCAAACAAGGTTACGGGAAATTTCTAAGTCGAAATTTACCAAGATTCTAGTGCTCAAAGTATTCAAGCAAACATCACTCTACAAGTTTTAAACTTCCCTGGTGTTGTTAGAGAATCTTTCTGTATTTAGCTTAGCGTGATAATCCATCATTAGTATAGCTTTGTTTGTAAGAATTGTCACACCATAGTTGGAAAATTAAAGTTAAACCACTCAAAGTTGTGAGTTAGTGAGGTGGGAAGGACTGAGACTTATGAAACCACCCAGGAGTTGAATTCCTTAGAGAGGAAGGAGACTGTCGTTCACCTTGGCACGTTAAAATACAAGTATCCAATCCTATGAGTGGATTGCTCCTGTTAAATCAGGATCGTGGACGTAGGAGCATGAGTCTCTGAACCACGTTAAACCCTTGTGTGTTGATTTATTGTTTTGTATATTCTTAACTGTCATATCATCTCAGTGTCAAGCATCCAACATTGTTTTCAAACTCAGGAAGAACCAATCTTTCTGAACCTGAACCTGAGCACCGTCCTTAACCACGTTTCCAAGCTAAGTTAAAATATTTTCAGAAATACTTGAAACGAGTATAATTCAAGGCTCATACTTCTGCACATAAAAAGCTTGTTTAGATAGTTATCCAACTTACTAGCTTCCTGAGCGATCAGTAGGTGGGTTGTCTTTACTAAACTCTATTTGAGCACGAATTCAGGACTCAGCGTATCTGGTTCCTGAGCCTGTCAGTCCTAGCGACTTCTGTCTCTGTGAGCACCGTTAGTCTAAGCTGACTGAGTCCTAAGGTGTTATTCCTGAAAAAGGAAAAATTGTTATAAGTGTATTCCCTCATACATTGATTCAGACTCGGACCAACCAGAGTCGCATTTTTTCTTCAATTCCGACGAAGATGGTAGAGGAACAGGGGCGAGGTTCGATTTCCATGGAAATTTCAGGTAGATGGTAGGTGCTGTGGTGGTTGTCAAATTTTGTGGCAATTAAAATTCCAAATTCCTTTTTCTCCTCCTTGATTTCTCTTACCTATCTACGCCATAGCCATCTTCATCGGTAGTTTTATCGAGGACTAAACTGGAAAGCCCTTTGGGGGGCAAACCGCTGGAGTAGGGAACCCATCACCGCGTCAATTTTGGGTTTTATTGGAAAGAGGAACAAACGGAGGCGGAAGGGTATGGTGGCGGCACTACAGTTGTATTCCTATGTAATATTCTGAGGTTCTCGTCGGTGGACACATTCATAACTCACACCTCGGTCTCTTTCCTAGAAGAAGATGGTGATGAAACTGCTACCAAGATAGTGGTTTTGCAGATGGCAGAACAAGAGACCATGAATGATGAGACCTTGAACACCCTGAATTTCTGATTTTCTGTGTAATTTTTGGGGGTTCCTGTCATGCCCTAAAATTCTAAGCATTTCAAATCAGCGGAAGTCTTGATTTTAAATAAACAATTTAATAAAACATTCTTTAGAACGTGAACCCTTAAGCTTGTAATAAAATTCCTTCTCTTTTAAAAACCCTTTTTTAAAACTAAAATCAGAGTAATAATTTGAAACAAATAAATCATACATTCAATTTAAATAACTCGTTCAACATATCCATGGAAAACATAAATAATACCATCTCAAATATATCCAATATAATTTAATATATTTAACATAGGAAATTAAATCATTCCAACTTCATACATCAACCAAGACATCAATTAAATTATGCAATAATACCTAAACAAATCATGTACAGCCACTGGGGCATAAAACTCACGAAAACAGCCTGGGTGTATTCATCAAAACTGGTTGTGTATAAAAACAGTCCACTAACTAATACCAAATCCATTTTCTTTAATACTATTGTCTTGCCATTCAACATAAGACCTATAAATACTCAATTAAATCATATTAGACATAAATTAAACACTTGCCACCAAAATCCCTTTTTAAAACACATGAAAAGCTCGTAAAATAAAGTTGTAGGACTAATTTCAAACTAAAACTTTTAAACGATTTTCTTCCAGGTTTTAAGACCAAAACACTTAATATTTTTAAGGCTATTAAACTGTCAAAATTTCGAAAATAGACTGGCATATATTTTGGTATTTCTAAAACAAGAATTTTGACGACTAGAATCACATAAAGGACTAAAATCAGTTCCTCGACTTCTACTAAGTAAAAACTCATGAAAATTGGTCAATATGCATTATAAATCATGTCAAACATGCTGGTAACATTTCATAATTTTTAGAGTTATAAAACTTAACTTATTGATCATGCAAACTAAGGACAATAATTAATTTCATAAGAACAATTAAACACATAAATTGACTCTTAACCATGCATATAATTTTCGAACCATCAGCTGCTATTTAATAAAATAATTCTTCAACTTAACTCCTAAAACTCATGCAAATTAACACATAATCATAGTAATAATACCTCATGAAAATCATAATAAAATCTCATAATTCATCAAACCATAAAAAATCCTAAATCAAACATCTACGTGTCCATGCACTCAACGAAATAAAACATGCAAACATCTAGTCTTGTGGCAAACACACAAGTGCCGAAAATAATACTTCAAACATGAAATAAAAGCCTACTTGGTTTATTAATAAAAATCTTCATCCATTAACTTCTTTAACTCGCATCACATCCACCTTCCTCCGAATCGCCAATCTCGTCATCTTACTCTTGAAAATCTGAAAATATAGTTCGGTGAAGGGGTGAGCAATTATAAAATAATCACTCCGTGGGGATAGTTTAGTTCGAAGTCTAAATATAATGGACATGTAAACGTGAAAACATACCAATCATTCTTAATCTTTGATACGACTTAAGCGTATCCCTCTTTGATACTACATAAGAGTATCCCTCTTTGATACCACATAAGGATATCCCTCTTTGACACCACATAAGGGCATCCCTCTTTAGTACTACTTAAGAGTACTCATCTTTGACACCACATAAGGGCATCCATTCTTTGATACCACATAAGGATATCCATTAATTTGGCACTGCTTAAGAGCACCCATTGGTTGATACTACATAAGAGTATCCATTCTTTTAGCACATAAACACATAAACACATCAAACATAGTATTTAAAAATCGAACTAGAGTTACCACTTTTCACCGTTTAAACCCCCACCTTTTCTTGTCTTGAAAATATAGAAGTGTTGTAAGTTGGCTTGACTAATCCTTGTGCTATGAACCTCACGAAAATCTGCCCTCCTTCTACTTCTACAAGCTGCTGAAAACTGGTCCTCTAACTTCAATACATGGCCGAATTTTGGTGCTAGGTGGCTGCTGATTTTTTCTTGGGTGTCTAAGGGTTTTGGGGCTTGATCAATACATATTTATAGAGTTGGAAAAAGTGTGTAGGGTTGGGGAAAGAGGGCTGGACGAAATTATGAAGAAAAGGCAAGAAAATTGGCCCAATATCTTGGTGTATCTCTATTTCCATACTTGACAACTTATTTCCTTATTTAACAAATCCTTGCCATCTCTTTATTCTTATGATACTTAACCTTCAAGCATGTACTATTCTCTTGCATAAGAATATGACTTATTTCCATAAATAAAGATGCTAGAAATCCTTGTCTTAATACCTCCTAATTTTCGAAAATTGCTTAAGGTCTAAGACTCCTTATTTTCAAAAATATTACTAATACTATCCCAAGTATTATTTAATCCTATTCTTGGTCAAATCCTCATAAAGTCAAATCCCTAAATTTAATTCCTCAATTACTAACATGTCCTTAATGAATTAATACTTAAGGAAATACTATTCTTAAAGGACTAATACTATAACCTCAACAATAATATTATTCTCCTCAACTCTTAATAAAATTCGAAACTTAACACTACTTAGTGGTCCAAACAATACTAATTGGGACAACTAATACTAAGCAATTAATTAAGAAATACTAAAGCTTAGCAACTTAAAGGACTAAACCTTGCTCACACTCAAAACTCACGCCTAAAACAAAAATAATTAAATGACTAAAAGCTGCTGCCTATGCGGGGTGTTACAGTTCCGGTGAGAAAATTCAACCAATTTTGTTGCTGAAATAGGAAATCTAACATGAAGGTGCCGAGAAAATTAATATGGTGGGTGCATCATATTTATTTGATAAGTCATAAAGGGTATATTTATTATTTTACGTGAGTGTGTGTACTTCAAACACCTATGGATGCATATATATAAACTTAGCCTCAGGTTAATCCCTTTTTTAAAGCAATTTAAGGATTTTTTTTTTTTTGCCCAAGTAATTAGCACATATGTCAGTTGTAGTGCACACACGCTTTAATTTTATTAATTTAAAATATATAGAGAATGTCAAAAATATCCTTGCTACTCTTTCTTTTAAATTTTGGTATACGATCACCACTTAATTTTTGAAAAAAAAAAAAAAAACTACCGAAAAGGAAAAAAATTTACACCCACCACTTAATTTTTAAAATAAGAGAATATCTTTTTTTCAAAATAATCGATAAGAAGGAAGAAAAAAAAATCTGAAGATGCAATAAAAATTAATAACTAATTCCATTTTTTTTAAAATTATTGGAATTATATTCTAAACATCAGTTCCAAAATATTATTTCTTCGACTACATATTTAAAAAATAATAATATATTTGGGAAAAATTGCAAAAATAAATATAATTCATTAAAAAATCGAATAGAATTTCAGCAGATTTATTTTAAATTTGAAAAAAAATTGCAAATCTATTATTATTTTCATAGAGCCAGATCCAAAAATTTGAAGATAGGAAAAAAAAATCATGTTTATTGGATGTAAGGAGTGCTGGGAGTATGAGAAGGTAAAAGAATAAAAAAATTCCGAGGATGACTGTAATGTATAGGTGGTGGCCATAGTGTGAGGAGAGTTGAAATATAACAAGAATATTTAAAAAATCAAGAAAAAGGGACTATGGTGAAGGAGTGGTGGCATGGGGGTATAGACATAAAAGAGACGAAAATGATGAGGGGGGAGGGAGGGAGAGAGAGAATGTGTCCAGTGACATGTCACAGGAACCCCAAAATTCAGGGGCTCAATCTTCTTTCCCCTCCTTATTTTTTCTCGCACCTTAAAATTTAAGAAAAACCTTCCATCTCTCTCGGATTCTGAGCAAAAAAAATCTTATACTTTTTTCCTCAATTTAAACCTAATAAAATATTTTTTTCAAAAAGCCAAAAAATTTATGGTGTCCAACGGCCCAAATTATTTTAATTTATGTTGGTTGAGCCATTGAGGGTTAATGATAATCCATATGTATATTGAAGCTTGAGGGTTGAAATTTGAACAAGGGAATTGTAGATTGTCTTCGTCCAATTCGGTGGTTCAATTAGTAAATTAAATATTCTGCTAAAGCTCTTGGTGAATTAATGATTGATAGTAGTCAAACACTTCCAAGTTTATTCTATTCTTTTAATATTTAGTTTATGAGTTTTTATTTTTATTTTACCATGCCTCCTATAATTAGAAAACATGAATCTGGGTGTGAAAAACGGAAGAAAAAAAGAGGCGAGAAGAGCTTACTCAATCTCACAAAGGAGCTCTTGACAATTTTGCTTAGAAGAATCACATAATTCTGATGAAAATACAAATATTAATGATGTTAATGTCGATGATTATGTTAATTTGAATGATGATTGTGTTGATTTGAATGATGTTGTTGATAACTATATTGATTTAAATGAAAATGTTGACAATGTTAATTTGGATGGTATTGTTGATAATTATGTTGATTTGAATCAAAATGTGCAAACTAACAAAGATAAATCGTCTATTGATGATGATGCAGATGCGCCAATTATAATGGTGGTACTAATCTGATTAGTGATAATCACCTTAGTCAGAATGTTAATAATGATACTCCCTCTATCCACCAATCTTTTTTCCATTTGTGAAGTGACACGTGATTTAATGAAAATTAGTATTATACTGAAATGATAAATAAAGTAAGGAAAAAGTTGAGGTATTGTGGTGCCCAAATTTTTATTTGTGAGTGTGGGTTGTTTCCAAATAAGGAAATGAGAAAAAATTTTGTGGACAAACAAAAAATGTGGGAAATAATTTGGTGGACAGAGGGAGTACTTCAAATTTTTAAAATAATGTAGATTTTGAATGTTTGCCTTATATTTTTTATCCTAGAACTTGGGATGTGCTTAGTGCTAAAATGATTGATCTTTTAGTGGCTAAGGGCCCTAAAAGAGACTTGTCTATAACAAAATGGATTGTCAAAATGGTTCTCTTCGACATTATATGAGAAAGTATTGTCAAATGGTGAGAAATGTGACAGAGAGTGGTTGGTGTATTCCAAAGAGTTTGATCGAATCTTTTATTTTTGTTATAAAATTTTTAGAAAAGGGCTTGAAAATGGTCAATTAGCTAATGACGGTTTTAATGATTGGACACATGCTAGTACAAGAATTAAGGAGCATGAGATAGTATGGAACATTTTAAAAATATGGCTACTTGGTATGACTTGCGTCATATATTTCAAAAGAATGAGATTATTGACAAAGTGGCACAAAAACAACTTGAAAAAGAAAATGATCATTGAAAAAATGAGTTCTTTTGAATATTATGTGCTGTGAATTTTTTTGGAAAGCATCATCTTGTATTTCGTGGTAGTAATAGTCGATTGTATGAAAATAGTAATGGTAATTTTATTGGACATAATTGAAATGTTAGGTGAATTTGATCCATTTATTAAAGAGCATATCCAACGTACCACTGACAATAAAATTCATTTTCATTATATTGGTCCAAGAATTCAAAATGAATTAATACAATTGTTTGTCTCAGCAATTAAGCCTGAGATTAAATAAGAACATAAATCAAGCAAAGTATTTTTCTGTTATTCTTGACTGTACACCTACGTGAGTTACCAAGAACAAATGTCTCTTATACTCATATATGTTGATGTGTCTCCGAGTTCTATTATTATTGAGGAGTCTTTTTTGGGATTTTTAAATGTGAACAATACTACAGGTCAGGGGCTTTTTTGATGTTTTACAAGCTAAATTGGAGGATCTTGAATTGATGATGTAAGTGGACAAGGGTATGACAATGGCTCAAATAAGAAAGGAAAACATCAAGGTGTACAAAAAAATTGTTAAATATAAATCCTAGAACTTTTTATACACCTTGTAGTTATCATAGTCTTAATTTGACTTTGTGTGATATGACTAATAGTTGTGGTAAACTTAGGAATTTTCCGGCATCATACAACGTATATGTACTATTTTTGCACATTCTACAAAAAGATGATAAATTTTAAAGGAAAATATTAAAAGTATAACCATTGTCTACAATGCTTTGGGAAAGTCATATTGATAGCGTTAACGCTATAAGAAACCAATTGTCAGAAATACGCGAAGCATTACTTCAAGTTAGAACTGTCAAAACGGGCCCGGCCATATGGACCGGCCCGAAAAGCCCGGTTTTAAGGACAGGACGAGCCTAAAAATTATAGGTCCGAAAAGAACCGGGCCTATTTGGCCCGGCCTGGTTGGCCCGACGGGCCACATGGGCCCAGCCTGGTTTTGGCCCGGTTTTTATGGGCCGGCCCGGTAGGTGTTTTTTTTTTAATTTATTTTTATATAATACTTCTCTAATAAATTTTACTATATTCTTATGAGTTATACTATTTTTATTTTGAATTTTTTTCTATTTTATATTCTTTTAAATATTTTATATGTGCATTTTCATTGAAACTTTCTCAAAAAATATTTTAAATCAAAAAATATTATCTCAATTAATTAATATGTATTATTAAAATGTTAATTAGATAATATTGACAATACATTATTTAGAATCTTGATAATGTAACTTTATTTAATTAGAAGTTCATATATTTGTTGGTATGAATTATAATTCAAATTTATTAGAGGGGTGTTGAATTAGTTGTTTCATTAATTTTTATTTTTATGAATGTGTGCTTATAGAGGATTGTTAGAAAATTGTTGTTTGATTTTATTTTTGTGTATTACAGTAACTAAGGTTTGTTAAATTATAGTTGTTTAAATATTATATAGAAATTTGAGTTTTATTTTAATTATTAAATTATTTTTAACAAATTAAATAAAATTTTATTACTATTTAAATAGTATTTGTATACAAAGTTACCAATTAATAACATAAATATAGAAATCAAATGTAATGTTGATATATTAAAATTTATAAAAAAAAAATTTAAAAAAATCGGGCCGGTTTGGCCCGGTAGCCCGGTGGCTCGCCTTGGGCCAGGACGGGCTTAAAAATATGCGGCCCGAAGAGAACCGGGCCCGGCCCGGCCCAAAAAACACGACGGCCTGGTGGGCCGGTACCGGGTCCGGCCCGGCCCATTTGACAGCTCTACTTCAACTAGCATAAAGTAGTGAGAATGATCATAAAACTCAAAGTGAAGCTAAATCTTTAGCTATAAATGAGCTTGGTGGTGATGAGTTTTTGGTGCCAATTATTATTTTGTTTGAAATTTTATATGCTGTGAATTTGTTTAGTCAACACTTACAATCAAAAGACATGCTCATTGATGTTGCAATGGAAAAAATAAAGGGTTTGATTTCTTTTTTTGAGCAATACAGCGAGACAAGTTTTTAGAATGCTTTGAATGTTGCTAAAGATATAGTTGTGGAAATGAACATTGATCTTGTATTCCCACGAAGGCGTGATATCAAAAGAAAAAAAATTGATGAGAACTCAAATAATGTTGCATCCATGGTCCACAATCTGCCGAGGAATCATTTAGTGTTGATTATTTCTTATACATTATTAATCAAGCTATTGTTTCTCTTAAGAATACATTTGATCAATATCAAGAATATGAAAAGAAATTTGGGTTTTTGTTCACCTCTCATAAATTGCAGTCACTAAATGATGTCACTCTAAATTATCATTGTGCTTATCTTAAGTCCATCCTTAAAAATAAAGGACAATTTGATAATGATGGCAACAAATTGTATGTGAAATTGAAGTTATTAAGATAATTTTTGCCTGCCAACAAAATAGGGCAATGGAAATTTTGAAGTTTTTGAAAGGTTATATTTTTCCTAATGTTATTATTGCATATAGAATCTTGTTGACTATTTCTGTGTGATGTAGCGGAAGTTTCAACACGAAGAAAATGAACACCTTGATACTATGTATATTTGGTGACGTCTATAATTCATTCAATACTCAAAATTCAACAATCCTAATTATAAGTTTAGACGAGAAATAAATAGAACAATTCAAACTCATGCAAGGGTTCATAAAGATAAATATTCTTACGGGCTTAAAATAAAAGAACTGGAAATAAATACATAAAGTATTTTACTTCTTGGGGTTGAATACTCAATTATGATCCTCTATATAATTAAGCGCTAATGTCGTCACATCATTCTCCCCCCACTAAGAGAACGTTCGCCCTCGAACTGGATTCAGCGGCCTCCAAGCCATCATTATCCCCAGTTTAAGGAATCAAGTGCTTCACGTTGAAGACATCAAAAGTATGGACATGTAATAGAAGTCTTAAACGGTAAGCATTTGGATTGATTTTCTCCAAAATCCCCAGTGGGCCAATCTTCTAAGCCAACAACTTGTTATACTCATGAACATGGTAACAATCACAAGTCAACATAATCCTAGCTAAATCCCCAGGCTCGAACTCCAAATGACGATGGGTGTGATCAGCCTCGGCCTTGTAAGCTACGGTCGAGGTCACTAGCTGGTTGTAGGTGGCCCAATGTGTAGCCCATAGAGCCTCAATCATATCCACAGCTCTAACATCAGCGCGAACAGATGAAGGCAAAGACATTAGGTCCGCCGGACCATGAGGAACAATAGTAAAAACAATCTAAAAATGAGTGAGGCATGTGCTCTGATCCACAGCCGAATTTTGTGCAAACTCTGCCTAACTCAACTGTATATCCCAAGTACATAAGTTCTTCCCCACAAGGCAACGAAGTAAGTTACCCAAAGACCTATTCACCACCTCTACATGACTATATGTATGAGGATGATAGGCACTGCTGAAATCTAGACGAGTGTTAGCTATACGCCACAAACTCCGCCAGAAGAAATTGAGAAACCTAGAATCACAATCAGACACAATAGAAGATGGAAGACCATGCAAACGATAAACCTCACTAAAGAACAATGTGGCAACCCTCAAAGCGTCTGTCGTCTTACGACACGGGATGAAATGGACCATTTTAGAAAAAATGATCCACGGCCATAAAATCAAGTCATTCCCATGTTGAGTATGGGGCAATCCCAAAACAAAATTCATATTGATCGTCATGCTGAGTACGGGGAATCGGTAAAGGATGGTATAGACCAGCATAAGAGGCCCTACCCTTTGGACACCTGGCGAACCTGGTATGGAGACACAAAGTGAGACATATAGCAGTGAAGGGTAGGCCAAAAATAAAACCGAGCCACTAACTCAATCTATCTGCCACGTCCCACATGACCGGCACCATGTAACTCAGCGATGAGCCGAAACCGGAGGGTATGCAAAGGCGAGTGCCTTTGAAGAGAAATCCTTCAACCAACACAAAATCAGAACTATCACCACTAGTCATACCCAATAAGAAATATACCCTCACAAAAAAAAATATTGACAAAATTTTATTGTGAAAACAAGTAGACATTTCCCATATTGTACTCCATTCGTCCCCAATTCCATTCGTCCCCAATATTTATTGTCACTTTAAATTTTTGTCCGTCCCCCAAATTTATTTTCATTCAGTTTTTAGAAAATATTGTTCTATTATCACATTCACAAACAATCACTTTATTCACTAGTGGACCCCACAATTATTGCATGTTAGACCCTTATTTTGAGTAGATTTTGATGATAGCAAAACATAGATATACTTGTACATAAACTAACATTTCATGTTAATTTAAAGAGCTAAGGAAATTACTGTGTAAAAGGAAAGTCTACAGCTGCAGAGTTGACAAAGTTACAGCTGGACAAGACCTTGCAGCTGTAAGGTTGTTCCTACAGCTGGAATTGAAATTTGCAGTTGTTTTAGCTGCAAAGATCAAGGAAGCCTACAATTGATAAGGATCGTTGGAGGATTCAAGTACAAGATCAACAAATTAAGAGATTATCAAGACCCTTATAACTCAAATTAGTAAAGCATTCTTGCACTCACTAAGGAGTACTTAAGGATGAATTTATTCTAAAGTCTGAAGAATTAATGAAAATTTTTTGAAGACTAAAATTAGACTTTGTGGATAGAGACAAATAGTACATCCAATACTATTCTGTGTGAATGAGGTGGACCACTTCACACATGTGGAGATTTATAGAGATAAAATAGGAAGTTTATCAAGAATTCAATATTTTGAATTTCTAACGGATAAGACACACCTCTTCCACTATAAATAGAGGAGGAATTCAGAGAAGCAACATCAACAACAACAACTCAAGCAAATCAAACACTCATTCTGAGCAAATCTACAGCCAACATACTTTGAGAGAAATCATCAGAAATATTTTCCTTGTGATTCATAGGATAGTTGTTTAAGATTTGTTAGAGAGAATCACATTCTTTGTTGTTGTACCCTCACACTTATTTTATTTCATTATACTTTGTGTAGATTTCTCTTTGTGGAGTATGTTAAACTTTTAGTGAGTTTGTGTATTCTGAGTGAATAGGTTAAGTAATTTTCTTTTACTTAGATTAGAAATCTTTGTGAGGTCTAGTTCTGAGGGGAAATACTTGTATTTGATCTTTGTGATCCTGTCTTAGTGAATTCGGCACTTGAGTGATGTAACAGTGGATGTAGGAGATCTTATTCGCAGACTCTGAACCACTATAAATCTTATTGTCTCTATTTATATTGCTTTGTTTACTTATTGTATTGTTTACTGCATATTTTCATACTATTACATTTATCACTGTTTTGGAACTGCATAAAATATGTATTTCACAAGGAACTGGAATCTACAGTTGTAGACTCCTTAGTCACTCAGCTGTGAACTTTACTCTTCCATATTATTTTTCATTAACACTTGCACTATTTTTCTGCTACACATTTAGAGGTTTTTCAATACACTCTTAAGTGTGAAAACCTCTCTGATAATAACTATAAGGTGTTTGTTTTACTTTAAAAAGTTTTGAAATTTTGCAGCTGTAAACTTCATAGTCTACAGCTGTGACCTTTGTGGTCCAAAGCACTTGTAGATTGTTGTTTTTAAACTTAAAGGAGGTTATTGAAGGTTCTAGTATCCCATTTTTGTAAAGTTTAAAATTAGTTTTGAAGGTCCATTCACCACACCCCATTCTAGACTTTTACCACTTTAAAGGGACCAACATTACACAATATTATTACTTTATCTACTTTATCTTATTTTCTTTAAAACTCGTGCCCACACAAATAGAAATAAATATTGGAAAGAGAAGGAGTATATTGGATCACTGGAATCACAGTCACGAGGATATCAACTCTTCTCGAACAAATTCTGCTAATAGGATTAATGTGAAGTCTTAGTCTTGTATGCACTAGGTGCACCGTGCAATTCAAGTGTATTTTTAAAAAGTTACACAAAATATTATTGAAAAGTCACACATGTTATTACTGGAAAGTTTATTTTTAATGGTGTAATTTTTCAGTAATAATACGTGTGACTTTTTAGTACTAAATGATGTAACTTTTTAAAAATACATTTGAATTGAATCATGCAACTGGTGCACAAGAGACTTACTCTCATGTGAAATGCAAACACAACCGTTTAAATTGTAAGCTTGTTACCCTGTTGTATGCCTCATATCCATGCACATACATTCTTGTTAATTGGTTTAAATTGAGAATAATTACAGAAACTACATCTGAGGTTTAGACTAGTTACAAAGACAATCTAACTTTTATTACAAAACTACCTAAACTGGATGACCAATCTATATAAGCAACTTCTGAACTAGACACAAGATGTGTGTCATGAGCAACGGTTATATATTAATATAATCAAAAGTTGAACAAGCCCCTCGTGTACCTAACGCTATTAAATGTTTTCATTATATAGTATTATAATCAAATTAATATTCTCTCCATTCCAAAGAAATTTGCACACATGATTGTACACACAAATTTAAAAAAAAAATATATTCTTTTAATAAAATAGTGATACATGGATATATATAGATATATATATATATACTTTTTTTAGCGTGCACATAAATCAATATTGCAAGTTGATGTGGGACGGACAAAAATAAATTTCTTGAAAACGGAAGTTGTACATTTTAATGAAACAATATGGTTAAAAATACAAGCAATATATATATAAATTTCACGGTAAAACTGATTCATTGCATATACTGACTCAAAGATTTGGTGTTTACATACAGGCTCGTATATGATGACTGGTTCACGCCAGACATTGCTGCAGGTTCAAATACTCTGTATATTGGAATGAAAGCTATTATCAAACGCCGAAAATGAAAGATTAGCTTTGATCTTTGACGATTGATCCTTACATGCAGAAAGATTTGCAATTGGATTTCGATCTTGGAAACCTTTTCATCCACCTCATTTTCAAATTTCAACTAGTAAATTTTCTGTAATTTTGAAAAGAGAATAACCCAGAGAAAAAAAAAAAATTGGGCCTGGTTCAACTATTTTCTATTTTCACTTAGGGATTCACAAAAACGAAATGTAGATGATCCATTCACAATTAGTACATAAGCGTGTTGATCAATTTCAAATCAAACAATAAAGCATAGATTGATGCACCTGTTAGCTGATGCTGCATTGAGATCGGAGTAAAATTCAACATTTTACATGATGTTCAGAAGATATGTCTTTCCCAGTACCCTAAACAACAGAGAAACTAGCTTCTTTTGGACAAGCATAACATAAAAATTATAGAAACACACATAATCATCTGCCTTTTTTGGACAAGCTTCGACGTTCAGCTTCTTTCTCAGCTACTAAGACGTAGAATTCTGCACCAAGCATCTCATGTACGTGAAGATTCAATGAGGTACTCAAATCAACAATTCCTGTTATAATTTCTACTGTCATCATGAAGCCAAAGGTAGACAAAACCCGGATAGCATTAGCTGTCCTGCATATGTTTTGCCTGATATCAAGTGGAGTATAAGTTTCTTCTAATTCTTCGTCGCCCTCGGTGTTCCAAGAATTCACATTTTGTGGCTCAGGTTTGTTTGCTAGATCCTCTACCATTTCATCTCTCACTTCAATGTGTTCACCAACCCAAATGAATCCATTGCAACCAAGTATCAAGTCGATTCCATATTGATCTAGATAGTGAAAATGCTGTTTACGCTTTTTCACTAAATAAGGAGGAACTGTGAGAAGTTGACCTCTCTTGAGCTGTAACAAAAAGGCCACAATCATGAAAGGGAAATAA
This sequence comes from Prunella vulgaris, assembly GCA_026898435.1. NCBI lineage: Eukaryota > Viridiplantae > Streptophyta > Magnoliopsida > Lamiales > Lamiaceae > Prunella > Prunella vulgaris. The sequence goes on along the minus strand of JAPKLY010000519.1, from coordinate 133,103 downwards.
AGAAAAACGACCAACTAGATAAGGTTAGATGAAAACCATTATAAGCTGCTTGGATGTTCATTTCTAATAACATAACGAATGTTGGGACACAGAATGATAACAAACCTTCCCATACTTCTGGCTTCTCATTTGTAGATGTAAGCTGCCATGCTGGATACCATGAACTTCAGCCTAAATTATAGTGTCGCCTATTAGTTACTTAAAGAACAAAAGAAAGCACAAAATGAATTCCCATGTGTCATATTCTGATCCACTGTACAGCTTAGCAAGACACTTACGAGAGAATAGAGACGTAAAAATATGCTTACACAAATAACATCATGTTCTTCAAATATGCTGCGCATGTTGAGTTCGTCAATTGCAGTTTTTCGTCTCTGAAAACCAAAAGAACGTATAATTTCAACATTATCAGTAACAACTAACAAATAAGGTTCTGCAAGTGGATCAGCAGATGTATTCTTATCATTCGTGAATATGCAACTTCCATCTTCAATAGTGAGTCAGAGAAAGTAGGAAATAAAATTTACAAAGCATTATATTTATATAAATTCACATGCAGGATGTATGCAACAGGTTAACCATAACTAAAAATAAGCACAATATTCATTCTTAACTTCTGCTAATCCACGTGAACTTTGTCACACATGTCTTGGGAATATCACAATGCTCCAACTCAAATATTTCATACAAAGAGATGACAAGCTTCATTACGCAGTTGTCTTTTAACATGACAAAATGAGAAGAACAAACATCATTAAATTTTAATAACAATCAAATATAACTTCATAAAATAGAAAAGTTAAAGCACATATTTCCATGCTGAAAGAATTAACTCAAAATTACCAAAAGCAAACATAATACATATATTTAACCTGATATGTATGATTCACCAACCCTGTAAACTCAATCAAATACTCTCCCAATTTAATTAGAAGTGCAAAAATACAAAACGAGGATGACTAACATATCTTGCACTTCTGGAAAAAAAATTCAATTTTTTATTTAAATTGCGAAAGTACACCAATGACAAACTCAAATTGATAAAGTTGACTAGTTTTGACCTTTCTGCCATTTCTCCCATGAACTAAAAGGTAAAAACAGTATACCTGGATGCCATCTGGTAAGTTCAATGATGAAAGCATCAACACTGCATCCTGGCTAGAGTTGACCTCCAATCTCCAACGCTTTGGCGCAACCTAGATAGAGAGGGGGAAGGGTTCAATAATTTTTACTTCATTTTAAACCAAAGGTCAAACAACAATGAGATAATTTCACAAACTCAACACTACGTGCAAGACTACAAATTAAACTGAACATCTCACATGGTATGTTTTGTTAACAAAGATAGAGTTATTAGGGCCAGACTGCCACTCTAAAGTTACCAAAAGCTTGTAGAAAAGGGCTAATATAACAGTGTCAGATTATTGAACTTTGAACAATATAATTTGTAGTACAAATTCATTCAATTCTGCTGCCAACTAATCCCATATAATCCGAAAATAAAAGCATTGCCCTGCGATTTTATATACTTATATTTTAATGAAAGGTTAAGATACATCAATTTACCAAAGAGCGAACGATAGATAGGGCGAGAGAGATAGAGCTTCTGCAGTAGTTGAAACAGATCAACAAAGAAAACTATTTTGAACTAGACAAGAGGAGCAACATTTCCAAGAGATTACTAAAGTGAAGCAAGATCTTTGGATGCTTTCCAGTTCCTTTACCATTGCACTCCTTCAAGTTAGCCCGATATCAACACTAAAACATGCTATGTGCAAATTCAGAGGATCTACAATTCTTCAGAAAAGATGGAAAACTTGGGAACTTAGTTCACAGAACACCTCCACAATTTTCTCTTTTCTTCATGAAAAGATGGTAAGTTAATAGGTGATTACACACCTAAAAATGACTTTTCCGAAATGCGTCACTATATTAATCACTGAATAAAAGCTGTGTATATACATAACAAATATATTGAAGGGTTAATTTTCTTTTACCTCAATAACACGACCAATGATGATATCGCCAGTATCAGGCTTGTACCTAAAACACACCATTGAAAAAAAAAAGTAAAAAACTTGGCATAGAATACGATTCATTAGAACAACTTAAGAAAACAAAGGAAACGCAACAATTTCTCCATTCAAAAGAGCTGAATCAAACCTAGCTCTCAAAGCCCGAACATGGACAAGCATATTGACGCGCTCCACCACTCCACAGACTGTGGCCACCAGGCGACCGTCCATCTGCGCCGTCCCGTGGCCCCTGCAATTCCATCGATTCAAACTCAACTTCTTAATATGAGAAATAGGAGGGATCATGAGTAGTGAAGTTACTTGAGGATGGCGTCCTCAGAGTTGACGGAGATGTCGTCGGCAACAGCAACGGCGGCATCGGAATTCGCTTTTGCGGAGAAAGACTCCAACCGCTCCAACGCTGTCTCAAGTCTCAATTTCTGGCCTTTGTTCAGCGATAACTGTAAGCCCCTCATTGTCTCCGAGGAGAGTGTATTGGAAACCCTTGTAAAACCTCAGATGCAGCTTGCAGGTCGGAAAATCTGATTTTGGAGGTAAATTTTATTTTAGTGATGTTGAAACAGGCTGCCGAAAGCCCACTGGTGAGAAGATAGGCCCACCCACCAAATATATCCATGGCCCAGACTATATACCCCTTCATCCTCATTAAATACACACTCTTCCTTTACAAATTCTATTTTTACTATATTTTTATTAAAAAAAATTGACATATATTTACTGAATTAATATTTTTGCTATTTTTTCATATATATATTTCACATATTTTTTTAAAATATAGAATAAATTTTAACAAAATATATTAAAAATAGAATAAATCAATGTACAAATTCTTTCAATATATTTTTATTAAAAAATTAACTAAATTTTGACATATATTTATTGAATTAATATTTTTATTATCTTTTCAAACATATATTTTACATATTTTTTTAAAATATTAAATAAATTTTAACAAAAATATATTAAAAATAGAATAAATATATTTTGGGTGGGATATCTAATTATATATAGTTGGGCCTATATCCAATTTAAAATCTAACAAAAAAATTTCCTAAATCGCAGACCGTTCGCAAAAAATGTTGAGCCCACACTTGCAAAAAAATAATTTTGAAACCCTAATAAAATATTATCAGATTCTATTATACCTCCAGTTGACAGCGCGGTGTGGCCGTGGACGGCAGGGGGTGCGTCGCGTGTGGCAGCGCGGAGGCGAGGCTGCGACTGTTTCACAGGCGTGGGCGGCGCCGGCGTGAGAGGCGGCGGCGATTGAGGTGGAGGAAACAGCGATGCCTGGCCGCTGAAAATCCGTGGACCGTGGTAATGACTGAGGAAGAGAATTAGACTACAAGAGTATAATAGATGGATAAGTGAGTTTCTGAAATATTAGGTTTAGATAGAGGTCTTAAACATATTTATTACTCCTTCTTTATCCTTATAAATTGCTCATTATTTTTTGACATTAATATTAAAAAAATTATAAAAATATTGATATAATACATGTGATGTGATGGAAAAAAGTGAAAAAGTAATAAAAATATTGTAAAAAGTATTGAAAATAATAATAAATAAGCGAATAGTAGTTTTCTAAAAAGGTAAAAAAGTCAATGAGCAGCATATAGTGGGACGGACGAAAATGGCGACACGAGCAACTTATAGTGGGATGGATGGAGTATAAGATGTTGTGCTAATTTTATATGGTGCAAAACTATTTTTATAATATGAGATCACACATTAAAAGGAAAAGCATAAACGAGTGTGACGTTAAATAAAGTGTATTTTATTAATTTTTATAAGCATGCATAATTTTTAATAAATACTCCCTCCGTCCCAGGGGTATTTGCACCTCTGGGATGACACGGAGTTTAAGAAAAATGTATTTTTTAAATAAGTAATGTGTATGGGTAAATGTGTGAAAAATTTTGTGAGTGTGCATGCAAATTGATGTTTCAATTTTTAAGTAGTGTGCAAATTGGTTTGGGACAACCCAAAATGGAAAGTGTGCAAATTGATTTGGGACGGAGGGAGTATATTATTACATTTTTTTATTTAATCAGATTTTATCAATTGTATTAGTTTACTAATCATAACTCCTATGATATAAAAAAAACAAGTTTAATTTAACAAATAAAAAATAACTAAGAATTTTGCACTGATTATCTCATGAAAATATAATTTGCAGAAATTCAAATGTAGTTTCTCTTTGTTCTAAGATATTAAATGTGTAGTGATAAATATCAAAATATTCATCAGGAGTATCAAAAGTAGAGTTAATGAAATTTATAAGTCTTAGTCTTGTATGTACCAGGTGCACCGTACAACTCAAGTTCATTTTTAAAAAGTTGCACAAAATACTACTGAAAAGTTACACATATTATTACTAAAAAATATATCTTTAATGGTGTAACTTTTCAGTAATAATTTCTGTAACTTTTCAGTTATAAATGATGTAACTTTTTAAAAATACACTTGAGTTGCATGGTGCACCTGATGTACAAGAAACTTACTCAATTTATAATTATTATAATATAATATCATTTACACAGATTTTTTATATTTCTTATAAAAAATTTAATATACTTGATCAAATATTTAATATTTTAAAATAATTGATGCTAAGTTTGTCATTACTCATCTTCACACAATACTTTTCTTTTTGGTATTTCAACATCATGAATTTTTTGGCGGAGCCATTAACGTATATATATATCAGCAATTGATATGTACTGTGGCTCAACAATATTAGTTGATCATTATCATTAGTTTCTGTTACATAATATTAATTGTGCTCAAATTCTTACACATTATAATTGTGGTATTCCTAAATATTTTACTAAAAATAATATGGAATGTGTATATAATAAATTTGGGGAACAACGACTTGTTTGAGTAGTTTGAGTTGAGTTTGGTCGTGTTTGAGTCAAATATATGTTTATTTCGTAATATAAAATTTGAGTAGGTCTCTCATGAATTCGAGTTCACGTAAACTCGTATAATTGTCATGTGTAATCACTATTACTGTTATTCATATATACTATCACTATTTTAAAATATATTTGATTTTTTGACAGTGATAATGTATATGCATAACAGTGATAGTGTATACAAATGACAGTGATAATTGAGAACTCAAATTCACTGTTAACTCGAGTTCATACAAGTTTTTGTCATAAAATTTTGAGGGACGATCTCATACAAAAAAAATTTAAATGTGAAATAGTTTTTAAGATGAACAAATTTTGTATTAGATTGTTTCGTATATAAGATTCAACACTATGCAAACTTTTTTAATATTTAGATTTTAAAATTATTACATCTCATGCACATTTTAGTGCTTTAAGATATTATACACAATTCAAATGGGTATTAATATATAGTATAGTACAAAAGATATAAAAAAATATTTATTATGGTTCCATCAATTAATTCAAAGATAAAATATAAAATAAAAACAGTTCATATATGAAGCATATTGAAAGATATGAATAGTTTTAGTAAAATTTATTTATATTTTGAAAGGTATTTACTAAATAATATGAGTTGAAGGTAGGTATTGTGTGAAAGTGATTCATATCATGAATCACTTTTTAACAAGGCAAAGAAATAAATTTATAAATATAAACATTATATCATAAAATGATTTATATTATAAATTGTATTAGTTGTTATTAGGGTAGACAAAAACTTATATACAAATTTCTACCGTAAAAATATTCATTTTTGAAAATTTTGCGGGTCTAAACTGGGTCGGATCGGATTTGAGTATTTTTTTTTTCAAAATTCACGCAACTTGTAATTTTAGTTTTTTTCGCTCCCAGGTATGTTACAATTTGGGCAAATGCATGTTACTTTAAAGCAAAATGTGTGTTACAATCAGACTAAATGTTGTTTTCTACACATATTCATTTATTTTTGTAGAAGTAAATATTTTTCATGCAATGTAACACATGTATATGTTACATTGTATGTGTAAGACATATTTGTGCTTAATAAAAATATATATAGTAACACACATATATATGCTCATATAATAACACAAATTGAGGAGCAAGTATGTGTTACAATTAGAATAATGTGTATTACTGTAAATATATGTTACAATTGGAGTAAATTTGTGTTACTGCAAATGTGTATTACATCTAGAGTAAATGTGTGTTACTGCAAATGTATGTTACAATTAGAATAAATGTGTGTTACAATTAGAGTAAATGTGTTTTATTGCAAGATCAAATGTGTGTTACTGTATATATAAACATTTATTCATCCTTAGAAAAATATATATTATATTTTATATAACATATATAAGGTATTAAATGATGTATTAGTACATGAATAACATATTATTAATATAAATTAACAAAGAGAATAAAAAATAAATTAAGTAACACATATTTATTCCTGCAAAAATACATATTTTCTTTATAGTTACTTGAGAAGTAAAAAAAATTAATTTGTTAAGAATTAGTAACACAGATTTTGTCTAATTGTAACACACATTTGCCAAAATTATAATATATTTGGGAGCGAAAAAACCTGGAATTACAAGTTGCGCGAATTTTGAAAAAAAAAATGTCTAAATCTGACCTAACTCGATTTAGACCCGCGAAATTTTAAAAAATGAATATTTTTACGGTAGAAATTTCTACACAAGTATTGCTCATTAGGGTATTAATTATTAACATCAAAGAGTATGCAATTTTTCAATAAAAGAATACTATAAAGTAATTTTCAAGTTAACAAATTTAACACTATATATACTTTAATTCCAAAAAACATATCATGGGTAGGTAGACCAGTGTAAAAAAATACAATATTGAAATTGATAAATGGATATTAGATGGCCATCTAATCTACCTAACCTAGTGGAATCACTTCACCGGATTTCAATCATAAATTTTGTATTCTATTATGAAAGAAATGAATGCCCTTGCAAGCTAAAAGAAGAATGTCAAAGTGTATTGAATTGATGTTACAAGAGTATTACATGCAATGATGGAGAGCAATGATGATGAATTCTTTATATACATGCAATGCAATGATAGAGGACAATGATGGAGAATTTCTTATGTACATTTAGTTATCCTCTTAAATTCTCATTATGTATATTCATGCATGAGCTCCCAATAAATAGAGGTCATGACACTTATTGTTACACACACAAAAAGTTGAATAAAAAAATAATTCTCCCTACATATTATCTTCTCTATATTGCTTTTCTATAATGTTTATTTTCATATTAGTTTTATAACATATTCCACCTAATAATTTAGATTCACCAGAGTTAATTAGATGTTGACAATAAAGGACAAGTAAATTATCAGATTGTCAAACAAAAGCCATTAATTAACCAGTTTCTTTTGGCAAATGTAGCGGGTCATTTCCCCATGTTAAAGATATATACAGACAGGTCTAAATTTACTATAATCAAATTTTTACAGACAAACTTTATTTTTCAATTAAAATAAAATTTGTATTGTCTGTATATTACCATTACCATTACCACCCTCCCTATATAGTTAGAGGTGTAAATTAAAAATAAAAAGAAGATTTGGCAGTGCCAGATTTTCTCTTGTATATATATATATAGGAAAAGGAATTGCCTTCCTCCAAATCAAGCACCACTCATTTCCCCTGAACCTTCTCTTCACCAGCCTCTAATGGCTCCCTCCCTTTTCTCTCTCATCATTTTCATTACTATATCCTCCACAGGATGGCCTTCTTCTCCGGCGTCGTTGGCCTCCTGTCCCTCCTCCTCCTCTCCCCCACCTCCGCCCACCTCTCCTTCCGCGAAGCCCCCAAGTTCCAGAACGGGCAGTCATGCCCCTCCTCCAACTCCACCCCCATCCACGTCGCCATGACCCTCGACGCCAACTACCTCCGCGGCACCATGGCGGCCGTCCTCTCCATCCTCCAGCACTCCACCTGCCCTGAGGACGTCGTCTTCCATTTCCTCTGGGTCAGGCACGAGTCCGACGTCCTCTCCAGCATCCTCTCCACCTTCCCTTACCTCAATTTCAAAGTCTACAGCTTCAACACCACCCGCGTCCGCGGCCTAATCTCCAAATCAATCCGCCAGGCCCTCGACCAGCCTCTCAACTACGCCCGAATCTACCTCGCTGACATCCTCCCTCTGGACGTCAAGCGCTTGATATACCTCGACTCCGACCTCGTCATGGTCGACGACATTGCCAAGCTCTGGGGCGTCGACATGAACCAAAGGGTGCTCGCCGCCCCGGAGTATTGCCAGGCCAACTTCACCCTCTACTTCACTGACGAGTTCTGGTTGGACCCGGTGCTTTCCAGGGCGTTTGAGGGGCGCAACCCCTGTTATTTCAATACAGGGGTGATGGTCATGGACTTGGACAAATGGAGAAAAGGGAATTACACGGAAAAAGTTGAGGAATGGATGGTTGTTCAGAAGAACAGGAGGATTTACCACCTGGGCTCTCTGCCTCCATTCTTGCTAGTTCTTGCTGGCAACATCCAGCCCGTTGATCACCGCTGGAATCAGCATGGATTGGGAGGGGATAATCTGGAAGGGAAGTGCAGGAGTTTGCATCCCGGCCCGATAAGCCTGCTGCATTGGAGTGGCAAGGGGAAGCCATGGTTGAGGCTGGACTCAAGAAGGCCTTGTAATGTTGATCATTTGTGGGCGCCTTATGATCTCTATCACACTTCCAAGAATTTTTTTGAAGATTGATCAAGCTGCTGTGTACAGAGGAGTGGTTTGATTGGTCAGGAGTGAGAGATGAAGGGATGAGCATGTACATATGATCAGGTATATGTGTGATGATGATGGTGATGGTGGTGTGGCCATGGTGGGGTGACTATATATTCATATATGTTTTCAAGAAAACAGAAGTAAATTTTTTTTTAAAAAAAATGGGGAAAAATGAAAGATGACAAGAGAAGATGAAGTTTGTTGGTTGGTTGGCTGCCCAAAGATGGACAAGAATTGATGGTAATGATGATGAGTGCTATGGGCATCAGAAATCAATTCTTGGCCCTTTTTGTTCAGATTTATGTATTTTGATTTTATTTGTTCATTCTGTTTGAAATTTATATATATGTTCATCATCATACTTGAAATTTTGTATAATATTTGTCTTTCTTTTCTTTTCTTTTTTTTTTTTGGATTGTTTTTAGAATTCATCCCTCTGATACAGTGATAGTTTCCTTTACATTTTTCTTTTTGCAAATTGTAATGTATGTTCTTTATAATCGATCAAATGATCCTGCTTCAAAGATGATTCATTTGACGAAACAGAAAATGTAAATATCAATAAATTAACACAATATCGTATTGTTTATTTGAATTCCAAAATAATCATTGCGCGCTGGTTTGTATTTAAAGATAATGAAACACCTGAATAAAGAATGGATTCATGAGAGAAAAAAAATCCAGGCATTTCTTATTAGGATGTCATGAAATCATATAGAAATCCATAATATTATGTAACCAACTGAGATTATAAAAAAAATGACACAGAAAGAAGGCAGAAGTGGAACCCTTTCTCTTGCCCATGGAATCATTGATCAAGGGTGTTGTTGCTCCCCATGGCTTTCTTCCTGCTGCTAATATACGCATCCGACTTCTCGTTTATGTTAGATTCGACGCTAAGAAGAGGCCAATGTAGCCTTGGGTGCCTTGGTTTGGTCTCATCATCATCAGCCTCTTTCTTCTTCTCCACACCACCCGTGATAGTCACCGTCTGCTTCACGCCATTCCCCTTTCTACCCGATCCATTTGGCAGCTCGAAATGATCGCTCGTGATCACATGAACCAGGCCATCTTTCCTAGGATCAGGAATCTTGTCCCCTGCATGCCTCTCTGTATGCCTGAAATCCACCAAAATCTCAGAATGCATGGAACAATTTGATGATCCTGCAGACTCAACAGGCACCTGAGCTGACACGGGGAGTGGGGGCGGGCGCCTCACGGCACGAAGGATGAAGTTGATGAGCCTTTGACAGATGCCTTCAGGAGTACTGCTCTCCATTTTTTCTAACTTCACAAAACAGAATGAAGAAGGCCTTGAATTTGCATGTTTGAACAATGTGTAGCCTGTGTTTATCAACAAAAAGACATTGGTTAGAAGATTCTATTCTTTGATGTGAGGTTAGCAGAAAAAAGAAGCCAAATGGGGATGGTATCAGAAGTGAATTATCAATTATGGTATATGTACCACCCCAAATTCTTTTTCTCGATGGAACCCACACATTGTGTTCATCTCTTTCCGAAATTTATAAAAAATTTAAACAAATTAACGAAGAAGATATGTATGTATACATGTTTTTCATGATCTCGCAGAGAGAGTGATTGGCTTTTTAGTTAGTCAAAAGCAAAAGACAGCTAGAAGGAATCCATATCTACTTCACCAAAGATTGGGAAAAAAAAAAAAAAAGAGAAAAAGAAAAGTTGATACTTACCTTCCTTGATTGAGTTTGAATCACAATTCGTCCCATAACTATTTGACAAAATAGATTTAGTCCCAAAATTAACTTTTTATTAGATTTAGTCCCAATTTTTTTAATAAGGTCCAATTTTAGTCCCAAAATTAACTTTTTATTAGATTTAGTCCCAAATTTTCTTGTAAGGTCCAATTTTGGTCCCAAAATTAACTTTTTATTAGATTTAGTCCCAATTTTTTTGATAAGGTCCAATTTTAGTCTCAAATAAAAGGTGAAAAATGAATATAAAAAATCATAATATATGTAAAAATATTCGATTAGCAAAAAATTAATGAAATAATATAAATACATTTTTTATAAAACTAATATAAAAATTAATAAAATAATATAAATACAAACTCGTAAAATTTAAAATACAAAATAATATAAATACATAAAAACTAACGAAATTAATGAAAATTAATAAAAATAATATAAAAATTAATGAAATAATATAAATACAAAAAATTAATGAAATAATATAAATAATATAAAATTTTCGTAAAATCTAATATTATTTCACTTTTTACCTTTAATTTGGGACTAAAATTGGACCTTATTAAAATTTTTTGGACTAAATCTAATAAAAAGTTAATTTTGGGACTAAAATTGGACCTTATTTGAAAATTTGGGACTAAATTTGATAAAAAGTTAATTTTGGGACTAAATCTATTTTGTTAAATAGTTATGGGACGAATTTTGATTCAAACTCTTCCTTGATTCATGCTTCATTCCCTAATAGGAGCAGCACTAGCATAGCTAGCATCTTCAATTTTAGACTTTCCCATAATTTGTCTATGATGTGCACTTTTGATCTCAAAATATTTAATTTTTTAATTTGATATAATTGTAATTTAAATTATGATTCTTTTAAAAATTGTATGTTAAACTAAAAATTTTAATTTTATTAAAGAAAAACTTTAAGCTTACCTTTTTTTTCCAATTAAAATTCACGTGCAGATCTATCTCTACCCAAATTTACGTGATGTCTACGTGATATTTACCAATACAAATTGAAAGTGTTGAGTGCAATTTAAATCACAACAGTTTCTAAAATTGCATTTCAAGCTAAATTTTTAGATTTTATTAAAAAGATGCAAACTAACTTTTTTCGAGTAAGGATTACAAATGCATTTGTCTCTATATGTTGCTTTTGTAGCGTTTGGGGATGTGACAACGATCCAGAGTAAAAATTAAATTACATTACAAAACTTAAAATTGAATATCTAATTCAGCACATGAATAAAATAAGAATAATCCTAATAAAAATGGTGTTAAATTGATGAGGGCAAAATGAACACATCATTCTACAAATAATCGGAAGACCACATGACATTCTTGCAACAACTCCCTTTGAATTTCAAAGAAAAGGCTTGCATAAGCTCCCGACTCTATGAGAATAACCTGCAAAAAATCGAGTCGGAGGAGGTTTTGGCGCCAATCCTCTGACGCTCAAGTCAGTAAACTTGTTCAATAAGAAAACTATTGGAACACATTTGTAAATATAATAAAGTAATAGGTAAAAAAGATGGTAATAATAATAAGGGAAAATGATTTTTTTAGTCCTTTATTTTTCACCAATTGTATTTTTCGTCCTCTTAACTATACCTTTTTAGAAATAGTCCTTTAACTTACAAAAAATTGTTTTTTTCGTCCTCTTAACTATACCTTTTTAGAAATAGTCCTTTAACTTATCAAAAATTATTTTTTTCGTCCTCTTACCTGTCTGAAGTGGAATTTTTTTTATTTTTAATAGCACAAGCACATGTGGCTCCAGTTTGGGAAGGAAGAAACGCGCGATCAACACTGAAAAATACCCAAATTATATCTAACCCTAAATCTCATTACCTTCAACATCATGTGCATTGAGATATAATTTGGGGATTTTTCAGTGTTTAGCGCGCGTTTCTTCCCTCCCAAACTGGGGCCACGTGTGTGTGTGTTATTAAAAATAAAAAAAATCCACTTGAGCTCGGTACAAGGACGAAAAAAATCGATTTTTGGTGAGTTAAAGGACTATTTCTAAAAAGGTATAATTAAGAGGACGAAAAAATAATTTTTGATAAGTTAAAGGACTATTTTTAAAAAGGTATAGTTAAGAGGACTAAAAATACAATTGGTGAAAGATAAAGGACTAAAAAAATCATTTTCCCTAATAATAATCCTTGCTTGAAGGAGACCAAATGAGGGTATTTATATCTCTTGCTTGTGAAGGATAAAATAGTAATGCCTTCAGTGTAGCCCTAATTCCTTTAGGACCACTAAACAGAACCGTGCTGCTAGATAGTAGATTTGGTATGACGTCTTAACTTTGACATCTCATTCAGAGTCGAGAGGAGAATAATTTTTTCTAACATGTGGGTTATTGTCAAATGTTCTCATATTCACAGATATGCTCTTGGTGAAGTGATCTCTTTCAATCAAGTTTCTCCTTTAATGCGTTCTCTAGCTCTGAAGAGTTCAGAGTTGGAGATGAAATACTCTTAGCATGTCTACTAGCTCACAGATATGATTCTAACCGTCATGAGTCTTGTACAACCCAATTCATATCAAAATTCACAATTCAGACCAATTGTGAATTATTCGTCCTTAGTTTAACTCGATTCCATCTCACATGCATATTCGCTTGTGACCTATTTCTGCAAGGCTTCCTCCCACAGAAATCTTATTCAGTTCTATTTCAGCTCTGACTCAGAGTTGAGAGAAGATTCATCGATCTCTTAATTTAATTTTTATTGTGGATCGTTATCACACTCGTAAATGCCACATAAGCATCATATAGAGATAAATTTATCTGTAATTCTTAATCACAATTTTTTTTTTTAAAATGATCCAAAAATTTAGCTTAAAATGCAATTTCAGAAAAAAGGTAATGATTTAAATTGCATTTAAGATTTAAACTTTTGCCATGTAATTTAAATTTTTATAGGTAAATGCCACGTAGCCACCACATAAGTTTAGGCAGAAGCAGATCTACCTATAAATTTTAATTGCAAATAAAAGTAAAGTCAAATTTTTTTTAACAAGATTAAAAAATTTAGCTTAAAATGTAATTTCAGAAAAAGTAGTGATTTAAATTGCAATTAAATCTTTTAATTTTAATCTCATACCTTATTGGATTATCCAGTTTTAATCCCATCACTCACGTGTCAGCTATTGTGACGAGAATTATTTCATAAGAGGGTGCTTGAAAAGACATATAAATATCAAATTACACATTTTTATCTTGACTCAATATTGCTTGGTAGGCATTACAAATTTTGTATGGATCCGTATTTTATATTATGACCTGGTACAAAAGAAGAGAGTATTACATGAGTTTCACTGTTCACTTCACCATAAATTATTCGTCTCTTTCAATGATATAAACACAATATGACTTCTACACTTCCCCAATTTATGCCTTACCCTTTTATTCGAGCGGCGGAACAGGGCAGTGGTGGCTTGTAGTTTTTGGCAACAAGTTTTTGATTGTGAGTGCAGGGGATAGTGGTCGACAGGCGACAATGACTTCAAGCTGTGGTGGCCATATTTCATGGTTCTCTTCTCTTCTCCGACTCAAATTGATTATCAGTGGAGACTGATTTTCAGCGACTCTAATTGATTTCCGGCCGCTTCTTGGCTTTTTTCGAATAAATTTTTTTGAACATTTTTTCAATTTTACACTATGTTAAAAAATATTGAAAAAATAAATTTTTTTAAAATAAATTGCCAAACAAAAAATAGTGTATTCGCCAAAGAGGCTAGTGCCATGACCTGGGCCAATGTGAATTGTAGAAGGCCCACCACAACCATTGCAGCCCATTTTAGTATGACACCAAGACGTTAGACGGCCCTGATTCTTCAGCATTTTGGTATTATGCATTATTTTTTAATTGCTCCTCCTGCAAGCCATCGAAGGTTCTCTACAGCCCCCCTGCCCAAACACGAATTTAGAGAAATTCGATAATCTTCTGCCCTAATTCTCAATCTTCGTCATGTCGGTAAGTGTTAATTTCTTTTGTTTAATTTCCTTCTGCATTTTTAGATCAATTTCTTTTTTAATTATTCGTGATAGGAAAATTGTAGATCTTCGAGTATAATGGAAGTGCCCTGGTGGCGATGGTGGGCAAGAATTGCTTCGCGATTGCCAGTGACCGGAGGCTCGGGGTTCAGTTGCAGACTATTGCCACTGACTTTCAGAAGATTTACAGAATCCACGATAAGCTCTTCATCGGCCTCGCTGGCCTCGCTACTGATGCGCAAACTCTGTAAGTTTCGGTTGATTTAAAATCTTTTTTTTTTTGGGTATGTCTTTCCCCATTGGAGAAATGCTTGAATGCTGTATTATCATCTTCTGTGTGTTTTCTGCTAATGGTTTTTCGTTTGAAGTTATTTCCGAGCTCCTTCCGCAATTGATAGTGTTAAAGGAATAGTTCTGAAGGTTTAGAGAAGAGATATTTTGTCTATATCTCAATTTGCGTTAGCTGTTTGTCAAAAAAGAACAAATTGCCTTTCTCAAACTTATCAGCTTTGCATTTATCAATTCTCGTGGATGTGTACACCTACCTTGGATAAATTGTTGAAGACAATTATTTACTCTCTGTATAGGATTTTTAGGTATATTTCAATATATATATATTTTTTTGGTAAAGATCATTTACTCTTGTTTTATTTTCATTAAATTTGGAGAATGAGTTAATGTATTAAACAAAGCTTTTGATGTGCAAAATGATAGTTTATTTATAAGTTCTTAGTATTTGGATATTGATGTTTACTTTTTTACGTTTTCTATTAAACCACCCATATTAAACTATTTCAATGAGGTTAATTATGTTATTGAGTTGAGCCAAGTTTCTAGTTTTCTAATTGTTAGAGTCTGACACTCGACTCATTTACACCCCTAGGCCCTAGCTGTGTTCAAAGTCTGAATCTTCGAGTATAAGATAATGTCAAATGACTATACGTGTCGATGCATTGCCTAGAATAGCTTGTTTGTGCCGGTATTCTAGGACAAGTTAATACCTTTGAATAACGTGTGTATAATCAGTTAAGTTTTGGCAAGTTAATATATTGGTTTGTTGACGTGTATCGATTGAATCAACTTGAAGGCATCAAAGACTTGTTTTCCGACACAAGTTATATCATCTAAGGGAAGAGAGGGACATGAAGCCAGAAACCTTTGCCAGCTTAGTATCTGCACTTCTCTATGAGAAGAGGTAGGTAAAACTGTTCCGAGCTTATATACTTGTTTAACTTAGAATTAACTGTCGTTGGTACTAGTATTACTGTATTACCTGTTTCAACCTCTTTATAAGAACAAAAGTGGATAAGACGAAACAATATGAGCAGGAAGCACTAATGCACTATCTTTGGTAAAACAAACATTGTCATTACTTCAAAACAAATTTCAACTAGCTTATTTGTAATAAAATAAAAGATCTACTTTTATGGCACTATTAAACTGAAAGTTTAAGACCTGATCCAACTTAACAGAGTATATGTAGGGAGCATATAAGATTAAATACTAAGATAAAAACTTAGTCAAATAACCAACTAACATTGAATCAGGATTATGTATATGATGTATCAACATCACATTTGTTTCAAAGAAGCCATGATGTAGGGAAAATGTAGATGAAGATGAGCTAACTTGATGTCTAACTTCCGTCGTCCCTAGAACCATTTTAGTGACTGCCTTGTTCCCTTAACCCTGTATATCATTGTGAATGCCCCTGAATTGTTTCCTGTCATCCTGCGCCTAGCGGGGAAGGATACATTATCCTTAAAGCTAATAGACATGGGTACTAAGTCTCTTTGTGAAGCTTCAATAATGTCACTAGACCTATATAGATTGATGTCTACGAGCTGTATAGATGAAGCTAACCTTTATTTTGACTTATAAGGTAAATTTTTTGAATTGGTCTATAAAATTGTTGTTCTGTAAATTCTTCCTATTTGTTACAATTGTAAAAAGATAAGAGGTTAAATACAGTTTTGGCCAATTATAATAGGAGTGTAAAAAAGTGATCTATCATATAAGAAGTTATTGTATGTAGCAATCCTTAAATATCCTACTACTGGTGGGTTAACTGCTAATTTTTCTATGTTGTGAGATATTTGATGATTTAAAATGTCTTTCTTCCTTGTTTTGTTTAGGTTTGGTCCATACTTTTGCCAACCTGTTATTGCTGGATTGGGCGAAGATGACAAACCCTTCATTTGCACTATGGACTCCATTGGGGCGAAGTATGTCACACTTCTTTTTCTCACTTTCTTATTTGTTCACTTTTTTCATTGGTGAGATTTCAAGGCAGACCTAAGATGTTCTGACTGTGGTTTGATGGGTCCTTTATCAATATTGCAAGTGATGTAGAAATTTAAATGAATCTGAAGTGTCGAGGGTGTTTACTTTAGTATTGGGAGTATTTGGTGTCAGTTTTATCATTATGAATGGACTGCTTTGCTTTTACCCTTTTTTTGCATGAAATGTGTTTTAATTCCAAGTTCCTTATGTGAGAAAGTGGTGGTTGGATATTCTATCTAGTGTTAAATGTGCTTATTATGACGTCAAATGCACTTCGTTTACATCTTTACTGCGTAGAAGGCAAAGCCTTTGGAGGCACTATATCGGTCTCATGGATTGCTTTGTCTCATATAGTCATATTTCAAGAAGACATCTTTCACTGTTTACTTACAATTTTCTGTACAAATGCAGGGAACTTGCCAAAGATTTTGTTGTTGCCGGAACTGCCTCAGAATCACTCTACGGTGCCTGTGAATCCATGTTCAAACCCGACATGGTTCGTTACTATACTTGATGCTTCTTATCTAATAAAGTTGGACTAAAACTATCAGGGTATGTTTGGTTAGGAATAGTGGTGGATGAGATGAAAATGGAGATGGAAAAAGCTAGATGGGTGTAATCCTGTAAATAATAATGTGGTGTTTGGTTAAGGATGGAGAAATAGGGTTGAATGGAATTTTATGTCAAATCAATATGGTGGTGTATTAATTTATTATTGTTAGTTAATGTGGTAACGATTGTGATAGTAAGTACTCCCTCCGTCCCAGAGGAACTTGCAAGTTTTCCTTTTCGGGACGTCCCATAGGAACTTGCAAGCCTAAAAATAGAAATATATTTCAACACTATTACCCTTACAACATACACTTTTTTACACTTTATGATGAGGTGGAAAACAAAAGATGCTTTTTTTCTTAATTTGTGAGCGCTCCCTCCCTTGCATCTTCCTCTGGGACAGAGGGAGTAATATATTATTTTATTATTAATAATAAGTGTGAGATAAAAGTAGGAGAGAGAATAGGTGAGTAAAGTAAAAGTAGGAGACAGAGTAGGTACGTGGATGAAAATGTGATGATATGAAATTTTATGAAAATAGAAATGTAGATGTATAATAAGTATGAGTGAATATTTGGATGGAGGATGAGATTTGTCCATCAAAAATTGGATGGTTTGGAGGATGACCATCCTCATCCAGATGGCCAATCCTTAACCAAACATACCCTCAAATAATAAACGACTAATCGTTTTTTATATTCTTTTTTTCTTCAGGAACATGAGGAGTTGTTTGAAACCATCTCACAAGCTCTGCTGTCATCAGTGGATCGTGATTGTTTGAGTGGTTGGGGAGGACATGTGTATCTCGTGTAAGTGATTTGTCAATGTCTTGTGTTTTTCTTTTATGAAATCTCTTACTATATTAGAAACAAACCTGACTCTTTGCATAATTTTGCATTGTTGCAGCACGCCAACCGAAGTTACGGAGAGAATTCTAAAGGGAAGGATGGACTGATTTATGTATTCTCTTTAACCCCATTACTAAAATTCGCTCGCGTAATGTTTGTTCAGATTTCAAGAATCAAATGCTGCATTAGTTATCATTTCCAGTTTCTTTGAATTCTTGAAAATGCAGACTGTGCGTTTAAATTATTGGAAATGTTGGATACCGTGTTGATTGTTAGTTGCGATGTGATGATGACTTCTATCCGTTCTCATGTTTTCAACTTCAAATGTCGTTTGACATTTTAAGGATTGAAAAAAATGTGTAGCTTAGTACGTAATAATACATTAATAGTTGTGTTCAAATAGACTTGAGTTCAGCTTCATCTTCAAATATGTCAGCTGGCTTGATCTTCTGTCTTCAAGGGATTGGCTAAGTCTTCACAGTGAGCTTAGTTGATCTTCTTCTCCATAAGCATCTTCGAATCTTCTAGGCTGCAAGGTTCCTCCTTACATAATACGTATCTAATTCTAGTTTACTCATCAGTTGACTAACAGGTTCAGCTGGTTCTATTACAAGCTAAGTTAGTTTTCATATCATCAAAACACTAACAGAATATCCTAACAACTTTAATGCCCCCATTTGGATCACAAACCCTCTTTCTAGCGCCAAATGCTATTAGTGGATCCAAATATTTATCATAGATATTTAATGGTGTAACTGATAAAGGATCTTAACAACTAATAAATGAGAATTATTGGGTGTTAAATACTTGAATATGCAATGAATGCTTAAGAACAATAAAGACACTAAGAACTACCTATTCTATCTGTTGTGGATTTGGACTTGAAGGGTTTTCGATACTTTATTACGTGCCAAAGAGGTAGTAATTATGGTTATAAGAGATTCCTTGTTTTGTCCTAATATCTTATATGAATCTTTGTATTAAATACATTGATTCTGGTAAGAACAAAATCCCTGGACAAAATTCTTAGTACTGAGTGGATTCGGTCCAATGCATGGAGATGGACAACTAAGTATCCATACTTGATCTTTTATATATAATACAAGTATTTTCTAGAGTAGGCTATGCCCAGCCGACTCTAGAAAGTCCATTCTATTATAGATTATTGTAATAGTCTTGATCCTATTGCGTGATTAGATTCTGAATGTTCTCTCGTTGGCCGAGGTACATGGTCTTTATGTTGTTTAATTTAGGAGTTCATCGATGTTTGTCAAAATCAGGCAAGGTATGATGAGGTGGATTTTTCTTGGACCTCGTCTGACCTCTTTGAGGCCAAGTGAGATCGGCGAGATACCAGCTTGGTGCCAACAAGATCTTCATGACCTGGCTTTGGTCTTGTCTAGATTCGTGTCTGAGCCTATTTTCTTTGGGATTTTTAGCTCTTGGGCCTCGTTTATGTTTTAGGTTTGGAGACTGAGTTAGTGGGACGATATCCTGGACCTAGTTATAATTAAGTGGGTATCAGCCTATCAGGCCCATAAATAGTTGTGGTACATCAATATATTTTTCGTATAACTAAAGAAATTTACAATTAAGGGAGTGTCTGTATAGAGTTCTTTCAGTGAGTATGAGAATGAAAATTTTTCCCTATCAGCCCTCAGATGTTTTAAATGAACGATTATCTCCATGATAATTACATCACTAGTATTGTTCTCTAATTTTAAGCAATAAAAAAAGAAATAAAAGAAGTTATTTGTTATGGCCTAGAGAAATGATTGATGAAAATAGTTATAAGAAGGGAATAAGGTAAATATATGGGATCATGGATATTTTATTTAAGATTTGAAATAGTATTGTAATTTGTGGATCATCATTTATTTTTATTAACTACTATAATTGTTAGTCCCTTCATCCTGTAGAAATTTGCACCCTAGGGGTGACACATTTTTTATGAAAAATGTATTTTTTAAATAAAATGGTGGCATATGAGTAAATATGTGTATAGTTTTGTGAGTGCATACATAAATCTATATTTTTTTAGTAGTGTGTAAATTTGTGTGGGACGTCTAAATAAGGAGAGTGTTCAAATTCCTATTGGACTGAGAGAGTACATATTTATTTTTATTCACATTACTATTAAAGATTTATTACATCAAGCAGTCACCCTAAATAAATTTGGGTGCACGATGCATACACGCACATAAGGTTCGTATGATTATAGGGATTCAAATTTAAGGGGGTATTTGGTTGGAGAATTTTGGAGGTGGTGACAATCAATGTCATAATGTGTATATGGACTGATTCTACTACGACTTTAATTCTCAAAAACTAAAAAATCTACCATAGTTTAGCTATTTGAGAGGTATGACTTTAATCCCTCCGATCAGACGTTTTTCTTGAAGAAATCTTGAAGATCAAAGTCGGTCTTCGCCATATTCAACCATTCTACGTCCAGTTAAACCAGAAATGTCTTCTGATCCAGTGTTCAAGCTCAAATCCAACCTTGAAGATTTGAAGATTGTTTTTCACCAAAATCTTCAAAGACTTCACTCGATCCAAAACAAGACAACTTGTCCTTGGACAAAGCGTTTCAAGTCAAACCCAGTCAATATTAAAGTCAAAGACAAGTCAAAGTCAGAGGAGAATCAGAGGATCAACTTAGAGAGAGAACCCAAAATTCAAGAAAATCACATTGTATATCATTCTGTGTTAATAAAATATTTTCACAACAACTGTTATTACATATGTAATTCACATTTTACTCACTTAGAATTAAAGCAAATTTAATATAACTAAGCAACAAAATAATAATCCAAACTTTTCATCACTCCAATACATGAATCATTATAAAGAATTCAACCTAAAATAAGTATCCCATAGTTAATTTAAATTGCATTACGTAATCACAAAACTGGATATGTGAACCGAATTCTAGAGTTTATTAGTTGGATTCTATAAGCGTCAATTAAATCCTTGGATTCACGAATAGCACCCATTTTAGAAAGTGGGTGCGAATATTGAATCAAGATATTTTAAGAAAAATATGGCCATCATATTGTCTCGTTTAATCTATAATTCAACTTGATATGTTGAATGCACACCCTCCATTCCAAGAAATTTGTGCATGCACACAAATTAAAAAATATATTTTGAATAAATTAATGATAAATGAATAAATATATGTATATTTTCATAATTGTATACGAATTACTTTTTTATTTTTAAAATGTTAAAATTTATAGGAGACATTCAAAATAAATCAAATGAGCAAATTCATACTTCTACGCTAAAAATAGAAATGTCGTGTATCACACAATGGCCCGGGCCTGAACATAGCAATGGGCCAGTTTGGGGCCTCTCTGAATGAAATAATTGGGTCTCAAATAATCCATTTTAACATGTGAAAAGGGCTATCTCCAAATACTTTATTTACTACTCCCTCCGTCAAGTAGGAATTTGCATCCCATGGGGACGATACATTTTAAAAAAAAAGTGTTTTATATATAAAATAATGATATATGAATAAATATGTGTATATATTTGTGAGTGTGCACGTAAATCAATATTTTTTTTAATAGTGTGCAAATTTCTGTGAGGCATCCAAATAAAGAAAGTGTGGAAATTCCTATGGGACCGAGGGATTATATTTTAAACAAACATATATAATGTACTCGCGGGATGACATTTTGTGTTATACATGAAAATTCATCAACTAGCTAATTGTGATGCGTAAAATTCATTATTAATTTAAACAAAATAACCTATGTGCTGAAAATGGTCAGATATAAAGGGAAAAGGGAAGACTTTTTGAAACAAAAAATTCGAGTGAGAGATGATTTAAACATTGAATGAAAGTGACAAACTAAAAATTTCAACAAGTCGGATGATAATTTGAGTTTTGACATTTGACAAAGTTTGCAACTTGCAATTTGTTGGTTATTCTTGGATCAGGCGTGCATGCAATTATGCAACATATAGTTGACTTCTAACAATACAATACAATATATATATATATATATATATATATATATATATGGAGAGAGAGAGAGAGAGAGAGAGATGGCACTGTCATGAGGATTCTTAAAGTGTGCAGCGCATTTCAATGACTGTATAAAGTAAAGGGGGAAACTGGTATGGGAACATGCCTTTTCTTGATTTGGTATACCAATAATATTAGTATAAAATATAAGCACTTCTTTATTTTAAACTAATGCTACTCCCTTTTAATCCCATGCCCTTTTTTATCATACAAAATATGGTAATGGCAGTACTGGTCAAAGGGCTATGTGCACCTATGCATCATATGTTGTTTGTAAAAATTACACACTAAGAATTAATTAGTACTATTGTTGTAGTATAAAATACACAATGTATATTATTATATATCTTTTTCAGACCGCCGTGATATTTATTAATATAATAAAATATAATATTTAAACAAAATCAGAAAACTGTTGGTAATTTAATTTCTTCTTAAAATATTTCATAGCTATGTATTTTTATTTTTTTAATAATTATTGCAAAGTAAATATATATATATATATATATATATTTGTATTGAATATATTCATGTTAATGTAACTTTCTTTTTCATTCTTGATAGATAGAGAATGCTCTCATCTCTCTTAGTTTAGGCAAAAAAAGGTTAGAGTTTAATTACGAAGTTAATGATGTTTTTTCTTGATTAAATTTGTTTAGTCAGAAGTTTGATGTCAATGCTATATTGGATAAAGGATAATTAGGTACGTGTCACTTTGTGTTGTCTAGGTGGGCACCTGTCTCTCTTACATCACATATATTTCTATTATAGGATGAGACCATCTCTATAATCTAAAAAGTTTTGATTGGCTAAATAAATTTCATATGAAAAGTATCCTAGTTACTGATATCATTAATTATTTTTACTGATAAAATAAAATTTTTATACAGTAGTTTCAGTTAATTTATAAATATAATGACATCAGTAAATACACATTATGGTGTCAGTAATTACATCTTATGATATTAATTTCATATCATATATAAATTTAACAGAAATACTGCTTCAAAAGTACTCTCACTGTCCACCAAATATATGCACATTTCTTTGCACGTGGTTTAATGCAATATGTCGTAGGATTTTTAGGGGTATTGTGAGGTACATTTATGAATAAAGATCATATTTTTGAAAACTAGATCATCTGCACTTTTCAAAAATATGATCTTTATTCATAAACGGACATCACAATACCCCCAAAATATCCTCCAACATATTATCTTAAACCACGTGCAAAGAAAGATGCATATATTTGGTGGATAAGTTTTCTATAGTATATTCTATATATGGTCAGCAAGTATAGCGCATAAATTGTTCCATGATACATATTTTTATAAAATTATTAATGATATAAAATAATTCAAGAATTGATCTGCGATGGGGATGGGGTTGAGTTGGGGTTTATGGGCTCTTTCCCTTTGTGTTTTGGAAGAGACACTTTCACCAAAAAAAAAAACACATCTTACAAAAGTCAAATTAGATGTTAGTTTACATGTGCAAAAGTACTTGCAAAAAGTTATGATCCGATTAGATGATACAACTATTTTTGATGGAACATTACAATAAGAGTTGGAATTAAACTCTTGCATCAACCTTTTTCTTTCAATAAATTGACAATTCAAAGTTTGTGTAGCTTACAAAGAATATATATTTTGGAACTTGGTCACGTTATAATAATTAAACAAGAAATATAAATAAAGATATGAAATTGATATACATTATTCACTAAACAGTGTTAGGTACATTCACAGGAAGAAAAAAAAATTTAGTCAATACTGATTTTTTTACATAGTATTGTTTGTATTTATGGATATATATATATATATATATATATATATATATATATGATTTAATCAATGCCTGGAAATTAAACATCTATTTCGTGGTTTGTATGTAAGAAGAAACTAGAAAATGTAGATTTCTTGGCACGTGAATTTCTTGAGAAACACAGAAAGAAGCATAACTCCCGTGAAGAACGACACAAAATTCATGGGATCGATCGATACTATTTTTTCTAATTCTTCTTAAGCAATGGAATAGGTATGGATATGGATGTTTCGTTGAATGAGTAAGTTTTTATTTTTTTAAATAATTTTGTTATACAATTTTAAATGGTGTTAATTATTTTTATTATTTTATTATAAATGACTTCCTAGATCTGTCTCGTAGGAATTTGCACGTTTTTCTTATTTAAATATTTCATACAAATTTATATATTGTTAAAAAGGAAACATCAATTCACGAGTACACTGACTTAACTATACACAAATTTTATCGGAGGTGCAAATTCTTTGGGATGGAAGGAATATTTCCATTAACATATTTTAATTAATACTCTCTATGTTCCCTCTAAAAGTTCACACTTCGAATAATAAATATATATTTTTATATTATTTTATTAATATGTTATAATTAATACATTTCTTTACATATAATAACGTCGAATCCTTTTTAATCTAATTAATCAACATATTTCATTTTTGGTAGTCATTGGTTCTAAACTTTGATTCTTTGTATATTTTATTTTATTAAAACCACACAATCAATCTATAGTTATGCACCCAAGCGGAATCCTAAAATTTTACCCACTCTTTTATAAATAAATTTCATAATAAAAAATATATACTGTTATATGTATGTAATTATTTATTGTTATTATTATATGTATAATTAATTGCTATCCTTATACATTTATGAGATTTAAATCAAATTCTTTTATTTTTTTTTATCTTTATTGAAATGGTTTTCTATTATCAGTTACTAAGGATATTTTCTAAATTAGATTTTGATGACAAAGTATAGGATTGCATATTTTAATACTAACAATGCAAGATAAAAAGTTTGAAGAAAAATGATAGAGTTACAGCTCGTAAATAAAATTTATAGCTGTAGACTTGACAAACCTATTGCTGGACAAAAAATTATAGCTGGAACTTAACTTACAGTTGAAAACCAATGTGCAGGAGGTACGTTACAATTTAAGAGATAATCCTACATCTAGAGAGAACTGTTGGAGAAACAAGTACACAGATTAGAGAAGAATGACCAAGAAGACCTTAAATCATTCTACTTAGTGAAGCACTAATGTGCACTCACCAGTGGGTGATTAAGGATAAATGATGCAATGAATTCAAGAGTTACTATAGATTAATTAAAGCATTCAGGTGAAGGACATATAGTACAATCAGTATTACTCTGAGTGGAGAAGAATGACCACTTCACAACATGAGAAGAATAGAGAAAGAGGAGGCTATTCCAGAATTTTAAATTTTAAATTCTCAACAAATAGTCATGCACACTTCTCCATCTATAAATAGAGATAGAAGTATGGAGGAACAACAACAAAAACACTCGAGCAATCAAGAAGCATTCAATCTGAGCAAAACTTACAGCTAGCAATATTTTATAAGAGTTTTTAGAGAGATATCTTTCTATGTGATTCATAAGTTAGTCTGTTAGGATTTTTCTTTGGAAGAATCACATATTGTTGTTGTTCCCTCACTTTACTTTATTTTGTTATCTACTCAGTGTAGACTTATCCTATGTGAGGCTAAAGGTTCTGTGTGAACCACTTGTAATCTGCATGATTAGGATAATTTTCTACCTAAAATAGTAATCTAAGTGAAGACTAGTTCTTAGGGGAAAACAGATGTAAGATATGTGTGATCATCGTGAATTTGACACCTATGTGGTGTAACAGTAGATATAGGAAGATTTTTATAGTCTCTGAACTACTATAAATTCTTGTGTTATTTACTGTATTTAATTTCATGTTACATTCATTCATTGTTTTAAATTGCATACAAGTTAAGAACATAGAATCTACAGCTGTAGACTGTCATTCAACTCTATATCTGTAAGTTTACATTGTTTTTCATTAGCACACACTTATTCCGCTGTACTTAGAAAATTCTCAAAATTACTTGTAAAGTATGAGAAACAACTCTGAAAAAGATAACCACAAGTAGAGTTTTCTTTTTTGTTTCAAACTTACAGATGTATAGGGATGACAATGGGGCAGGGCAGGGCGGGTATCTAAAGACCTATGCCTACCCCGCGCCTCTGCCTCGCCACCCCGCTCTGCCCCATGCCCCACTGCGGGGCAGAACATTGCGACCCATGCCTGTCCCGCGTGGGACAGATCTGCCCCGCCCTGCTCCATGTTGTATATAATTATATACTAAAAATAATATAATACTCCCTCCATCTCGTAGGAATTTACACCCTACGGGACGGCACATTTTTTAAGGAAAATGTGTTTTATATATAAAGTAGTGGCATATGGGTAAATATGTGTATATGTTTGTGAGTGTGCACGTAAATCATTGTTTTCTTTTTAGGTAGTGTGCAAATTTGTGTGGGACGTCCAAATAAGAAAAATGTGCAAATTCCTGTGGGACAGAGGGAGTATATATTTTAGATAAATAAAAATTATTTAAAAATAAAAATAATGCAACAAATTTATCAAAATATATTTAATAAAAATAATTTTAAAATTATTTTAGATTAAAATTACAATAAATAATATAATTTTAAATTTATTTGATATATTATAAATGTAGGATATTAGTTTTATTTTATATATTATAAAATATTATGTATTGAATGTATTTTATATAGTATAAAATATTATATATTTATTTAATATATGCTACGGGGCGGGACAGGGCAGGGCAGGACAGTAAAAATACAAACTCATGTCTGCCCTGCCCCATGCGCAGGGCGGGGCGGACCTGCCCCAAATGGAGTAGATCAGGGCGGGGCAGCTATGAGGCAGGTCATTTTGTCATCCCTACAGATGTAGACTTTGTAATATGCAGTTGTGACTGTAGGTCCTAAATTCTTGTAGATTTTGTTTTAAGGCATTGTGATTTATACAATATTTTTGTTAAAACTTTTGTATTTTGCTTGAAGGTCTATTCACTCCTCCTCCTCCATACCTACATCTGATGATTTATCAATTTAGCCTTTTATTTATTCAAATTTTGCAAATTAGATCTTAATTTTTTAAAAATACTAAAAGTATCATTGTTTTAGTTATGCACTTGTTTTTCGGTGGATGCCTATGATATATTTTTTCCATGTGGCATGCAATTGCCATCAATTAAAATTAACATGAGATAAAATGTTAAAGTAAGACCTAATTGATAAAATTTTAATAAATAAATTAATGACTAAATTGTTAAAGCAAATAAATAAATGATCAAAATGGTGATATTTTGTGCATTTTTGCCCAATAAAAAATGCAAAATTTGAACGGATACATGACTATATTGATAAAGCAAATAAATAGAGGATCATTTTAAATAAAGACAAAAGGATAAAGGATGAACTAGATTTAAATCTCTATATTCATGGATATCATAGCATTTTATGGTGTAAAATCTTATTATATATGGTACCATCTTTATATTATCAACAAATTTTATAGAATATCTGCTCTTTAAAATAAGAAATCTTGTCAAAACCTAGAGCACATAAGGCTGAGCGCACATACATATAAATGTATATATGTGTATATACATAGGTGATATGAAGAAACATGATAGTTTAAATGGTTAGAGCTCTACTGTCTATGATTAAGGGTTTATATTTAATAAATTCGAGCCACAGTTTGTCATATCAAAATAATATATATATATATATATATAATACATATACAAGAGCATGTAAAATGTAGAAAGAATAATATATTTATAATGGGGCAATATATAGGATATCAACAGGTGAATGAGGACAGTGAAAATTATGAGTTCAAAATTTTCTATTTACACTTTTTTAATTGAGTCTGGTGCACATGAATTGTGTATCCTAATTAAATTATATTATTTGTGCAGTTTGTTCGTTATTGTCTAAATGTTGGGGCTCGTCTACTGAAATAAAAAATAAAATAATTAATAAAAGAGTAGATGTGGCACAGAATACCCCGTGAGCAATTAAATTATTAAACGACCCATGACCCTACTGATTTGT
Source organism: Prunella vulgaris (assembly GCA_026898435.1). Taxonomy (NCBI): domain Eukaryota; kingdom Viridiplantae; phylum Streptophyta; class Magnoliopsida; order Lamiales; family Lamiaceae; genus Prunella; species Prunella vulgaris. Next base: position 104,924 of record JAPKLY010000519.1, on the reverse strand, counting down.
CATTTGTCTCTTGGTTATGCTATTAACAATTTAATTTAGCTAATAATTGATATATATTGATTTGTGATGCATTGCACGTTTAAGGATCTACTGCATATACACATGTGTTGTATTATGAATGGGGTCAATTAATGCTTCGCCAACATCTAAAATAAATAAATAAATATTAATCCAACATGGATGTAACATCAGCATCCTTTGGTGAATTTAGGCTGCTGCTCTTTTTCATTTTTCTAATTCAATTCTTTTAATTTTTTATTTAGATTTGATTTCTCTTTAATTCTCTCATTTGCTTCCCTTTTTTTTTTTTTTATATATTTCTCAAAAAAATTAATTTAAATTTTTTTTTTTTGTTGGTGAAATTTTTCTCATCTAAAAATGACCTTTACTCAATTTTATCGATGAAAAATATTAAACTAAGAGTATCATCTCTCATGTCATGACAACATATATCATTAAAGTTATAATGAATTCTTGTTAACATATTTAAAATATTCTAATGCAATTGTCCATCATCATTGTTAGCGATTTCTTCTAATCAAGATAATTAATGTGGTTGTAATAAAGCTTCAAATCACTAAAAAAATTCTAGAATAGTTTTACTAGAATTATAATAATTGAAGATAAAGAGAAAAAACATCTAATAAGAATCTCTTGTAAATAGGTGTTGAAATACTTTTTTTGTGTAAGATATATATATATATATATATATATATATATATAT
>JAPKLY010000519.1:21853-104100 GCA_026898435.1 Prunella vulgaris | reverse complement strand
ATTACATATATATAATTATATATATATATATATATATAATTACATGGCTTAATTAATTTGTCACTTTTATTCTAATACATATGTATTGATCCTATTTATGCTAATTACACTCGAGATGTTTCCTAGTCGCGACTTGGAGCTCCAAGTTGTGGGGTGATCAGCTTTGATTTGATCTAGAGGGGGTGAATAGACTTTCAAGCAAAATACACAATTTTAACAAAAAGCACTGGATAGATCCTTCACAGTACCTTAAAAGACAAAATCTAAAAGAGTTTTGGACCTAAAGTCACAACTTCAGACTACAGAGACTACAACTGTAGAGTTTGAAATTAAACAAAATAAAACTCTAGTTATAGATATCTTTTACACAGTTGTTTCTCACAAAAGTATTTTTGAGAAACTCCTGATTTCAGCAAAATAATTGTGTGTTAATAAAAATAATGTAACCCCAACAAATATACAATTGAGTGACTAGATAGTCTACAGTTGTAGATTCTGAGTTCTTAACTTTTATGCAGTAACTTACAATAATGAATGAATGTAACAAGAAATTAAATAACAATAGATAAAATGCAATAAGAAAATATATAAAGGAACACAAGAATTTATAGTGGTTCAAAGACTATGAAAGTCTTCCTACATCTACTGTTACACCACACAAGTGTCAAATTCACTAAGATGAACACACATATCTTTTACAAATTGTTCCCCCTTAGGACTAACTCTCACTCAGAATATTATCCTAGGTGAAACTCTAACCTAATCACTCATAATAACACTGGTCCACACAAAACATTTAACCTCACACAGAATAAATCTACACTAAGTAGATAACAAATTGAAGTAAAGTAAGGGAACAACAATAATATGTGATTCTTTCTAAGAAAATCCTAACAAGCAAACCTATGAATCAAAAAGAAAAAGATATCTCACAAAAAACTCTCAGAAAATTTTGCTAGCTACAAGTTTTGCTCAGATTAAATAATTCTTGATTACTCGAGCGTTGTTATTGTTTCTCCTCCAACTTATGCCTTTATTTATAGATGGAGAGGTGTGACTATCCATTGAGAATTTCTTGCAACATTTATCTTTAATCACTCACTAGTGAGTGTTGATTAGCACTTCACTAAGTAGAATGATTTAAAGTCTTCTAGGTTCTTCTTCTCTAATCTCTGTACTTGCTTCTCCAATGGCTCTGTCTAGTTGTAGATTTATCTTTTAACTATAAGGTTCCTCCTGCAAATTGGCCTTCAACCGTATGAACAGTTCTAGCTGTAAGTTCTTATCCTGCTATAGGGTTGTCAAATCTACAACTATAGACTTCATTTACCAGCTGTAACTTTACCATTTTTCTTCAAACTTTTTACCTGCAATGTTAGCATTGAAATATGCAATCATATACTTTGCTATCATTAAAATTTATCTAGAAAATATCCTAATAGAGTCAAAATGGCATCCTCTTCCAGCAGTACATATTCTTGTTAGTGTAGAATGTGGTGTTTTTCTGGTCATCATGATGCATTGCGATCTGATGGTATCCCACAAAAGCATCTGTGATGGTCATCATGATGCTAACATATGCTTTTGTGTGAAATGTGTTCTATAGCCGGAGAAGTGGGAGAGGAATTCTCCGGTCAGTTGGCCAAACAACTGTATAGATCTAAGTGCTAGGGAAGAAAATGACATGTGGCTCTGCCTCTAAGTGTTAGTTGGAAGTTATGGCACTGGGTGGCATCAAACGCTCCCATTGAGATTATATAATCAACGTATTTGGAATATGGACCTTGGTTAACTGCAGGAAACTCAACTTTCTTTTGAATTGGTTCCTTCAGGATCTCAAGAGAGTGGAGGTGTTGGTAAGGAAGTTGGACTTATCCCTTTAGTCGTGTTCGCCACCTGCTCGTGCAGCTCATCTATGGTCTTTTTAAGCTTGTGAGCTTACGTTTGGAGCTACCGTTTGTGAAGGTTGTTTAGAATTTGTTGTTCGCGGGTGAGCAACTTCATGCAATCCTTCGCTCCAAGGTGGCTCCATAGTAATTCTTTGCAAGTTGCTCGCGACGTTAGTCCCAAGCCTTTCAATAGCCTGCCTTCTCGGTCTCTGTTGGACATGTCTACTTGGTGGCAATTCTGAGGCTTCAACATTTTGGGTTGCACGAGCAGCTTCTAGTCGTCCCGGTTGGGTGTATTTTCCAATTTTTCTCTAAGTCGAGTTCTTGAAATTCCCAAGCTTATTTCTTCAACGTATCTTTCTGTTCGCGACTGGCGAGGTCTTAGCTTGTCACTCATTTTTTATTTCCCTTGCGACTCTTGCCGACGAGCATGTCCGCTGCTAGATTCCTAATCAGCTAGTCGCCTAGACACCCTCGTAGTTGCACGATCAATTTCTGGCCTACGTCAGTTGGAACTACTTGTATGGCCAGAAAGCGAGCAGCGAGCTTCTGTTGTCTTTTGAGCTCTCTTAACATGGTAATTTCTGGAAAGTTTTCAAACTCAAGAACACTTCTTCAGATCTTCAATCGTACTTGAAATATTCCACAGGTTCGACCCCTTCCTCTTGATAATTTTGTTAGTGATTTCTTCTAATGAAGATAATTAATGTGATTGTATTAAAACTTCGAATCACTAAACAAAGTCTGAAATAGTTGTACTTGGATTATAATAATTAAAGATAAAGATAGAGAACATATAATAAGAATCTCTTGTATTTAGGTGTTGGAATCCCTTTATTTGTGTAAGACATACACATTTATATGTTTGCATCAGATGAGGTGTCATAATTTAATCTTACATGGTGTAATTAAGTGACAAGTGTTCTTACACTTGTCACTTTTATGCCAATACATGTGTATTGATCATATTTATGCTCATTACACTCGGGGGTATTTTCTAGTCGTGACTTGGAGCTCCAAGGTAAGTGGCGAGCAGCTTTGACTTCGCCTCCTTAGGGCTCTTGGTCTTACGTAACGAGCAATTTGCATTGTTCTTGCAATTAAGTTGCTCGCCTCGCTCCACTCACTCTCACATTGTGTGGCCTCCACTTATGTAATAATTATGCTCATGTAATCTCCATTTCGCTCTCCCTAAGATAATCTTTATCGGGCCTCCGAACATCTTGCTCGTCTATCAATAATCATCTTTTGAATGACATTTCTACACAATCAAATATTTTTGTTTGCACTAAGTCTATTTTCTTAAAATTTTATAGTATGATTATTTTAGGTGTATCGTTGTTTATTAGTATGTCATATGATAATCTTTAGTTTGTTTAGTGTTTTATTAATTATAAATAGTATTTTTTAAATTTTTTGGCCACCCTCACCAGATAATTTTGGTGCCGCCCCCTAATGGAGAGGTAAGAAACTTGAAACAAGATATATATTCAACGTGAGAGATATAAGTATTGTTTATAAAATTTTATATATTTCTTAAAATTTTAGGATCATTGTCCAGGTAAATTTGTTCACCATATGACACTAATACTATTATTATCATTCAATAATATTATAACATTCATTTAATAATATCATTCATGTAATGATATTATTGAATGAATTTAGTTTCATATAATGAACAAGTTCCACAGAAAACTTTAACAAAATTTTAATACTTTTGAAAAATAAACACTCCCTCTGCCCCTTATGACTTATCACCATATTTTTGGTATGATTTTTAAGAAAAAATTATAATGAGTAGAGTGTTGAAAGATAATCTTGTAAATCGTACTAAAATAAAAAGAATGATTGTTTGCATGTGATTTAACGTATTATGTTGGAGGATATTATGAGATATTGTGATGTCCGTTTATGAATAAAGTGGTTATTTATGAAAAATATGACATACATATTTTTCAATCCACATATAATGGTTGAGTTCTTTTGTTTTGTTTTAGTTATTATTATTAAGTTATATATTTAATTATTTATATTTTAATATATTACAAAAACTTTCCCAAATTTTTTAAATTTTACAATAATGCCCCCACACACTTCAATATGTATGTGACACACATACCTTGAAAAGGAATACACGTATCTTTGGATAGAGATACGCGTATTCATCATAAAAAAAGGTTTAAAAATTGGATACATTATGTGGCATATCGGATGAGAATCCGATGCAAATTGCACTCGCACTTATATCCCCCATGTATCCAATAGTACATACCAGCAATTTTTGAAAAATTAATGCAACAAAGATGAATATTATGAGGATGAAATTTAAAAAAGAAAATTTCCTTAATAGGTGTACAAAGTGTTTTGAGGTCAAATTAAGAAAAAAATACAACAATAGTGCAGAAGTAAAAAAATCGATAATTAAGCTTTTTTTTTTTGTTTTTTTTTCCGTCGGGGTGCCGCCTAGGTGGCTGCCTATTTTTTATAATAGCTAAAAGTATAGATTTATTATTGCCTAAAACCATCTTAAGCCGCCTACAGGGCGCTTAGATAAAAAAATATCTAAGATTATAAATATATAAAAATCAAGTGGGTGGTCCACTTAAAGCTTAGAACAGGTGGCTGTCAATACCAATTTTTACATCAATTAGTATCTAGAATATTAAAAAACCGAGAGTAATATAAAATCAAGAAAAATATTAAGGGGGCGCTGGGTAAAAAAATTCTTCAATGGTAATGAGAATAGAATATACACATAGTAATTATTATATGTAATGAGAATAACTGAGGTACATAGCATTGTTTTTTCTCCTAAATAAGATAATCATCACCCCAATTTGATTACCTCCATCTTACCTTATAATCATCCTTCTCAATCAATCCCCCATATCACAACCAACAACATTAATTTTTTTTATCAATTTTTTCAAAATTGGAGCACAATATTAATGATATAACCACCATGAATATAAACTCTCATCCAACATATGTAAAGGTAAATGAGGAAAATAAAATTTCATTCCCATTACCATTGAAGAATTTGAAACAAGCTCCTCCTAAGATTATGTGAAATCATATTGGTTAAATTTTTGGGTGACTTAAAAACATTATTCTTCTGCGTTATTTTGAATAGTACGTTTTATTTTTTACATTGTTATAGGGATTGACTAATTGATATTTATAGAAATAAACTGCACTAACACGTATATGAAGTATCCCATTATAGAATATTATGGGATTAAAAATGAATATTCCTCATCATTAATTAATATGTAGCGTGGCCTCGAATGTCAAATTTCAAACAGAAAGTCTCTTTGGAAAAAATAATTTGAAAAATAGGTGAGCTTACCCGACTATGTGCTGTACAAAATTTTTCTATGCAAAATCCTAATTCTTGAATCAAACATGCCTACACATATCTTGATATTATATATATTTTATTAATTTTAAATTAGTAAATTTGTGCTTTTCGAGATAAATTGTTTATCAATTGGAATTCATAAATCTATATATTTGTCATTTGGGAGACTTTTTAGAGTTCGATGAGCTCCCTAAAAATTACTAGAATTTAAATTATTGAGAAAATACCGACACAGGTGATTCATATATTTTTAGAAACTATTAAATATAAAAAAAAATGCTCTGTAAATTATCCAAAAGAGTTTGATTATATATTAAATATAAATGTATAGCATTTGTATTTAAATAAAAGAAAGGGAAAATAAAATTTTTTATCTTTTAACTTTTTTCGACTTTGTTTCTAATCCTATTATTTTTTAATTTTTATTTTTCGTCCTATAAGTTTCGAGAAAATGAGTTTTTTGTCCTACAACCGGGAGTTGAAGGTTACCCAACTGGTATTGATGATGCGACACAATTTATTTATTTTTTATGCATTTTATTGTATATAACTCCAAATTGAGTCACATTTTTTTTAAATTCATTAAGTTAATTTCTTTTTGTTTTTAATTTATTTATATATATGTATTTAAATAATTTTTTAATTACATAATACTCCCTCCGTCTTTCTATAAGTTGCTCATGTTGCCATTTTCGTCCGTCTTTCTATAAGTTGCTCATTGCTTTTTTACCTTTTTTGGAAACTACTATTCACTTCTTTATTATTATTTTCAATACTTTTTACACTATTTTCATTACTTTTTCACTTTTCTCCATCACATCACTCATACTTTTTCACTTTTTCTATCACATCACTTATACTTTTTCACTTTTTCCATCACATCACTTATACTTTTTCACTTTTACCTTAATTCGTGTGCCCAAAAGCAACGAGCAACTTATAGAAAGACGGAGGGAGTAATATTTTACATTACTAAATTTTTTTAATTTGAGTGGTAATATTTTTTTAATTCATTAAATTAATTAATTTTTGTTTCTAATTCATCTATATAGATATTTCACTACTTTTTTTTAAATTTTTTTAAATATAATATGTTACACTACAATAAATTTTAATTGTGTTCATTTGTATCCATTTAATTGTATATAAATCCAATTTGAGTTATGTTGTGACCAGAATAATACGATTATGGGCCTCTAAACTGGGGTCCACCAGAATCCGAATTTACCCCAAAATGAGTCGAATTTCTCTAATATAATAGTGTAGATCTTTTTATGATTAAATGTAATAGACCCAATTAGAATGACTAGTCAGGTCTTTTGACTTTTATAGTTGACCCTCTATTTATAGAGGGTCTCCTCCTCATTTGTAAAGTAGACGGTTCAAGAGATAATAGAAACATAGGTTAGGGAGCTCTCTTCTAAGCACTCAAAGCCATATTTAAGGGAGGAGCTCTCAAGCTCTTCCCGCAATCCTGTGTTCTTTAGTTTTTTACTCACATTTATTGTTTTTATCTACTTATCAGGATACACCTATAACCACATTAATACAATCATGATGTTGATAGAATTTATTAATCGTGTTTGTTATGTGACTAGTTATAACATGTTAATTCTATCAAACAATAATCCAAGGATTTGTGTTCTTGGATATAATATGAGGAGGGAGAGTAGAGAGTTTAGAGAGAGAAATATTGCAATGGGCACTGTATTGATTTTCAGAAAATTGTGTGAATAGTACAAGAGAGGTCTTATTTATAGGTGTATGAGTGTGAGATGGCACCTTACGAGCCTATGTGACTTCCGGTGTTGACGAGGGTTCCTTACCCCCGTCTTGGTCTCTCACACTGCTTCCTTTATAATGCTTCGTCCTACTACTTTGCCTTAGACTGGATGGATGGACCTCATTAAAAACCTCGCCGTAAACCACCCTTGTGGATAAACCGGACGGAGGGAAAAAGAGCGCACCATTGGGGTCCTATTTGACTAATAGGCGAGCTCGGAGATGGGCTTCAGTGGTTTGGGCGAGCTCTGGGGCAAGCTCCAGTGCCTTGCGTGGCTTATGGACGTTACGCAATGATGGAGCTCGGCGAGGCCTTCCTGGGGATACAAGGCGAGCTCTGGGCGAGCTCTAGGATGACAGAGATGAGCCCTTTTGGGCGAGCTACGCAGGTAAATCATCCCCATGTAGGCGAACTCCGTGCCTTTAAGGATCTGGGTGGGTCCTGACGACCTGCCAAACCTCGGCGATTATTCGTATACTAATTATGTTAGTTCGCCATTCCAACATTTGCCCCCCAGCTCGCACGTGTCATGACTCCGTCAAATGTGCAGGCGAGCTGGAGAACTTGAAATTCGGCGAACTATCTCTGGGCGATTACCGAGCTAGCAGGCGAGCTCGGCCAGGGCGGTTATTCCTGGACATCGTGGTGTGGGAATCCAGGGGTCATGCACGCCTTTTGAGGCCTCGGTTCCCGCCCACAATCATATCAACTTTCAAAATTCTTGCAAACAGATCCCTGTACTTTGTGAATATCGCACCTCGCCCCGACGTCTATAAATAAGGGGAAATGGATTCATTTCCTCACTTTCTGCATTTCGAATTCTCAGAGCTTTCCCGATGACCGATTTTTCTTGTGCTCGATGGATTTTCGAAGGCTCTCCGAGGTAGGATTCGATCTTTCTTCCCATTCTCTTCTATCTTTTATTTGATTTTTCTGTCGTTTCTTCGGGATTACGGGATTTTGGACCGGGGATTGTACCAAGAAACTTTGCATTTCCCTGACTCTTGGATTATTGGATTTTGGACTTTGGGACCTTTGAATTTCACTGAGGCCATATCGACACGCTCTTCGAGCAGAACTCTTTCGGACCGGAATCCTGGTAAACAGCCAATGATTGAGGATGAGCCACTTCAGGTTTCGTATGTGGAGATCGGCTCCAGCTTCGAGGCAATCTCGGCAGCTCGCCAGGTCTCCGGCGAGCTACGTCCCGATCTAGAGGAAGGAGCCTCCAGTTCCGTATACTGCGAAGTGTGGGAGGAAGGTGACGAGGTCGCCCAAGAAGAAAGAGTTACCAGTGGCAACGAAGGGCCCGAGGAGGTTGAGGAGGGCACTGCTGAGGTCGGTGGCGAGCTAGAGGAGGTCACGGTAATGTTTCCGCCGCATTGGTTTCCCGGAACCTCAGCTGGTTGAGTACCAGGTCCCTACCCAGGTGGTTCATCCATTTGATTGGAACGAGTATGTCGCCGAGTACGCGGCGAGGTTCCCTTGCCCGAATCGGGTACCTCGCGCCGACCCCACCGACCTGGAAGAAGTTGCCCCTTCTGAGTACAAGGCTGGCGAGGTGGTGAGCCTTATTGATGAATGCGACCTGCCTATTATACGCAGGGAGTATCGCATCCCACTGGACATCTTTATGTATGCCCCGATGAAGGATGAGCGGGCCGACGCACCTCCTGAGGGGATGACCACTTTGAATGTAGATGTCCTGAGGGCCGGGCTTACGTTGCCGCTGCACCCGATCATTGGCCAATATCTTGCTGACAATAATCTGGCCATCACCCAGCTCACACCGAATGCATGGAGCAACCTCCTCGCCGCCCTGTCTGTTTTTGGGTTGGAAGGTTATGAGAACGCGACGACCTCGGCGGATTTGGGCGAGCTTTTTGCCGTGACCAAGCGGACGCAGGACGGCGCGGGGTATTATTACCTGAAAGCTCACCCAGGGGAGAAATTTCTTGGGGACCTGCCCAATAAAGTCTATGACTGGAAGAAACAGTTTTTCTTCGTAGGCGGCGACTGGCTAGCCTCTAGCACGTATCATGGACGGGGTGATCGTATTCCCACTCCAGAGGGATATGGGGAAGCCAGCAGTAGGTCGCCTATTTCGGTGTGCGTGGGTTGAATTAGATATACTAATTCTAATTTTCTTTCCTTTTGCAGTTCCGAAGCGACACAAATCCAGTCGGGGCAGGCCTAAAGTGTCGGAGCAGTTCGACGTGGTGCGCGCCATCTGCTGTTTGAGAAGCGAGAAGAACAGACAGGTCACCCATCTGTGTGCGCACCATTGCCTGCGGCTCGCCGGGCTCCTTACACTACCGCACCACCTTGACATCCAAGGTCCCGAGCTCCCAGGTTCAACTCTTTGCAGCTCGCCTATGGGGGGTGTAGCTCGCCCATCATGCTGACATTTGTAATTTTTGTGCAGGTGGTAGCTTCGTTGCCATCCCGATCGCCGAGGTCCCCGAGGCCTATCAACTCGTGAAAGAGCGATTCGAGATGGGCCCACCTCGCCCCAACAGACTTGTCCCACCGTCCGTGCTCGCGCTGGAGGCGAGCAAGGAGGCAGAGCTCACCTCCAAAAAGGGCGAGACAGGTGGATCGGGAGCCCAAAAGGAGAAAGCCAAGGCTTCTGAGAAGTCCAAGGCATCGGAGGTCACCCGGGCCGGCTGAGGTGGAGGACGAGCTGTTGCCCCCTCCGAGTGAGGTCGAGGAAAGAGGGGCGCCCAAGGGGGTGGTGGATCCCGAGCTGGCGAGGAGGATCCCCCAGCTCGCAAGAGAACGAGATACACCGACCTAGTCGACGAGGAGTCTGACCGGGCTGAGAGGACCTCGGCGAGGTCGGGGCAGGGGGGCTCTGCTCAATCCACCGCTCCGCTGGCGGCTACGCCCATTCGGAGTTCGCCCCCTTCACCTTCCCCATTCGGGGTGCAAACCACTGACGATACGCTACTGGGTTGGGATCCTGACCGAGCTCAGTAAGTAGCTCGCCCGATTGACTTTCATTGCTTATCAATCCTTTATTTTTCTAAAATTTTCCATCTATTTCGATCTCGCAGTTATGCTCCAATCGCCTTCCCGAACCGCCACGAGGTTCTGCACTCCTTTGAGCGATCTCGCTCTTTCACTTCGATGCGGAATCTCCTTCCGGGCATAGCCCGAGATGCTGTGAGCGAGATACCGAGGCATTGGACGACCCCGTTGGTGGCGGGTATCAACAGTCAGGACCTGAGGGAGAACCTCCTTCTCTCGGGCCACTATGCGAGCAGATTGGTGCTCGCCAACCAAAAGGCCCTCAAGCAAGTTGCCGAGTTAGAGGCAGGTCTCTCCGACAGGAACAAGCGGATGCTGGCGTTGGCGGACTCTGCTGATAAAGTGAAAAAATAGGCGCGGCTCACCGAGGAACGGGCCGAGGCATCGCTGGCCGCCGAGCAAAGCGCCCTCCAGCAGCTTGAGACCGTCCAACGCCGGCTCGCCCGGCTCGAGCAGGAGACGGAGGCGAGGATAAAAGCTAAGGAAGAGGAGTTCGCCGCCCAGCTCGCCCAGGAGGTCGGCAACCACGGGATCACGAAGAAAGACCTCGCACTGCAGCGGGGTCTGGTGAAGAGCTCCAACGCCGACTGCGAGAGGCTAAGGGACGAGCTAGAGGCGAAGACGAATGAGATCGCCGAGCTGCGGAGTGTTGCCTCCTCCTCGCCGGACCTGGCGGCCGTGAAGGCCGAGGCCTCTGACAGAGGATGCGTCCAATGTTATGCTGAGGTTTTGCGGACTCTCTGGTGGGCTCGAGCTCGTAGGGACGACCAGGTGGAGGCAGTCGTGGGTGACTTCAAGGCATGCCTGGACCGGGTTCCCTTTCCCGATGGCGCCGAGCTGGATATCGGCGACCTACCTAAAATCGGCATTCCTCTCGACTTTGTACCGGACCGCTTTCGAATTATCAAGACAGTCGAGGTGCCGGAGCTGAATCTTGGTGACGCAGAGGAGGTCGCCCGCGAGGGAGATCGCGTTCCCCTCACTGTCGAGCAACTGCAGGAGGCCTGTGGGGATGCTATGCTAAACCTGGGCGAGTTTGATGCCAGCGGGCTGACTGGTAATATCACTTCCGAGGCTGAACTCGCCATTCCCGCTTCCCAGGTCACCGCTGCCCCTGCCGAGGTCGCCGCTGATGTGCCTTCCGATGCCCCCGCTGCTCCGGGGATTTAGGATTTTCTTTGCTTTCGTAGATTAGCTTTTTTAATTTCCAACTTGTAGTAGGTCGACGGGTTGCGGAGCTCGCCCAGAAGGAGCTCCATTTTTGTAGCTTTACTTTTCGTTCAAGTAGATTCAGCTCGCCGGGCACGTGCAGCTCGCCCAGAAGGAGCTTTTTGTAGTTCAAAGACGGCCAGCTGGTCGGCCTTTGTGGCCAGCACTACTACTCATACTTAGGATTTTTTCAAGTATATTTTTGACTTGAAAATTTCTTAAGGGCCTTTTGAATATAAGTCGAGCATTTTTTGTCCAACTCTTTTCCTTTATGTATTTGCGCTTTTACGTTATAATTTTTTTGAAATAGCTCGTTCTTGTTTATTTTCCTGGTACATAATTGTTCGTCTTATTCTACTTTGAGAAGCGAATCGTTCATTTTACGTCACTTTCGACTACGAATTGTACCTCTATTTTTAGAGTGCGTATTCTTCGTCTTACGCCACTTAGGGCCTCGAACCGTTCGTCTTAGGCCACTTGGGGCAGCGAACTGCACTTCGATTGATTCGCATTGGGCCATTGGGTTTCATGAACCTTGCCTTAGATGTTTATGTCTTTTTCGCGAATTTTTCTAACTTGTGGCAGTAGGTGCTTAGCAACCCTTTAAGAAAGGTACCTTCGCGACCTTGGGCACTTTGGCCTTTGCCTTCGAGCTATCTAATTACAACGCTTGGGACCTTGGTCCTCGCGCATTGCGGATTTTAGAGCATGTGGGCGAGCTAGGTTTGGCGAGCTACCAGGAGCAGTGGGCGACCTGGTGCAGCTCGCCTGGTTAGAGAGCTGCACAGGTCCAAACACTTGGGAATTTTTCTGAATTTTTACAGCAACATAATTTACATCGGTTGCCATCTACATTTCTGATGCAAACCTTTGACTAGTCTATTACAGGATTCTAGTCTATTGGTAGAACTTTTTTAGATGTGCCGAGCTCCAGGTGTATGACGAAGCCTTGCCTTCTGCGTCTTCCAGATCATAAGTACCGTTTGGCCAGGCTGCGGTGACCCGGAATGGTCCTTCCCAGTTTGAACCGAATACACCTGGTGGGGCCATCAATTTCTTTTTTAACACCAGGTCTCCGACCTTGAATTTTCGGTCTCGGACCTGAGAGTTGTAATATTTTTCCGCTCTACGCTTGTAGGTGGCGTTCTTCATTTCTGACGAAGCTCTGGTCTCTTCGATCAGATCTTTTTCTACTGCCAAGGCTTCATCATTCCTTTCTTCATCATACCCCACCACCTTCCAAGTCTTGTTCTGGACTTCAACCGGGACTACGGCTTCAGTCCCGAAGGCTAGGGCGAACGGGGTCTCCCCGGTGCTGGCCCTATAGGAAGTTCTGTAAGACCATAGGACCTCCAGGAGTTCGTCTGCCCAGCTCCCCTTCTTTTCTTCGAGGCGGAGCTTCAATATGTGTTTCAGGATCTTGTTCACCACCTCGACCTGGCCGTTCGACTGGGGGTGATATGGGGTTGAGTAGTACTTTTTGATGTTCCATGAAGTGCAGAAGTCCCTCAACTTCTGTCCGTCGAACTGCCTTCCATTATCAGTGATGACCGACTGCGGGAGTCCAAACCTGCAGATCAGGATTTTCCAAATGAAGCCGATCATCTTTTCTTGGGTTATGGTTGTGAGAGCTTCGGCCTCAGCCCACTTAGTGTAGTAGTCTACTGCTACGACAGTGAACTTTACACCGCCTCTACCAGGTGGAAATGGGCCGATCAAGTCGATTCCCCATTTCGCAAAAGGCCATGGGCTGAAAACTGACTTAAGCTGGTTGGCTGGGGAGTGGATGTTAGGTGCGAAAAGTTGGCACTTTCGGCACCTTCGAGCGAAGCTGATGGCATCTTTGCGAAGAGTGGGCCAGTAATAGCCCTGTCTGATCGTCTTATATGCCAATGCTTGCCCCCCCAGTGTGACTCCCACAAATGCCTTCGTGAATTTCTTCTAACACTTCGGACCCCTGCTTCCTAGTTAGACATTTGAGTAGGGGCAGAGAGAATCCACGTTTGTAGAGTTGGCCATCCAGCAGCGTATATCTGGCAGCTTGCTTTACTAACCGGCTAGCTTCCCAGGTGTCCACGGGTGTTGTTCCGTCTGTTAGGTATTTTTGGATTGGAGTGCACCAATCTTCACCACCTTCACTGTCCTCCTGCCCCCCGTTCGAGGTTTGATTTATCTTGTAATCGGACATCGAGGGGTTTTTCAGTGTGGTGATCACAACCTCCGTGAATTCAGCTTCGCAGTTGCTAGTAGCTAGCCAGGCTAGAGCATCTGCTTGTGTGTTCTCTAGCCGCGGTATCTGATTGATGTAAACTTGTGTAAACATCGAGATCAGATGCACGACTATTTTCTGGTAGGTCATCATCTGCTGGTCTTTTACCTCATATTCCCCCCGGACTTGGGATATTATTAGCTGGGAATCTCCGAAAACTTGAAGATTGGTTGCCCCCACAGCTAATGATAGCCTAAGTCCTGCTATCAACGCTTCATACTCCGCCTCATTGTTGGTTGCTCGAAAGTCGAACCGAATTGCGGAGGTGAAGACTTGTCTGTCTGGGCTGATCAGGACCACGCCAGCGCCTGCTGCCATGCTAGTTGATGATCCGTCCACGTAGAGATGCCACGGAGCTATACGCCCCCTCGTCGGATCTTGTGGGAAAGTTAGCTCGACGATGAAGTCGGCAAGTGCTTGTCCCTTGATCGATGTTCAGGGTGCGTAGGTTATACCGTATTGGCTGATCTCCAGTGACCATTTTAGCAGGCGTCCGGCGGTGTCTGGGCGCTGTAGTATTTGACGCAGTGGGAACGTTGTCAGCACCTCTACTGGATGGTCAAAGAAGTAAGGCCTCAATTTTCTAACACTCATCACCAGTGCATAAGCCAACTTCTCTGTTGGGGTGTACCGCAACTCAGCTTCATGTAAGACTTGGCTCACGTAGTACACTGGTAGGTGTGTTTTCGCCTCTTCTCGGACCAGGATGGAGCTGATGGCCACCTCCGATGCGGCTAGGTGCAGATACAACTTCTCTCCAGGTATTGGCTTCGACAGAACCTGTGTATCCGCTAGGTATGTTTTGATATCTTCGAAGGCTCGTTGGCATTCATTTGTCCAAACGAAGTGGTTTTTGAGGTGGAGTTTGTTGGCTCTGACCGCCTCTTTGTATCTCCGTGTGTTTGCCTTTATTGCCTCGAAAAATGGACGATTTCGGTCGCCGGACCTGGAGATGAATCTGTTCAAGGCTGCCATGCACCCAGTCAGACTTTGAATTTTTTGGACAGAATCGGGTATCCCCATCTCGATTATGCATTGGACCTGTGTTGGGTTGACCTCAATTCCACGCTGGCTAACTAGGTGCCCCAGGAATTTCCCAGAGTGCACGCCGAAGCTGGTCTTTTTGGGGTTCAACTTCATGTTGTAGTGGCGCAGTATGTCGAAGGTCTGTTTCAGATGGTCCAGGTGGTCCTCCTTCCTCAAACTTTTGACAACTATGTCATCCACGTACACCTCCATGGATTCGCCAATGTGTTGGTCAAACATTTTGTTCACCAATCTTTGGTAGGTAGCTCCGGCGTTGATGAGTCCGAACGGCATCCTTTCCCAGCAATACATGTTCTTGTTGGTGTAGAACGCCGTGTGTTCCTGGTCATCTGGGTGTAGAGCTATCTGGTGATAGCCCGCAAAAGCATCCATGAATGTCATCATCTCATGGCCTGCGGTGCTGTCCACCAACTGGTCAATGTGAGGTAGTGGGAAGTTGTCCTTCGGGCATGCTTTGTTCAGGTCCGTGAAGTCAATGCAGAGTCTCCACGTCCCATTGTGTTTCTTCACTAGGACGGGGTTCGCGACCCACTGCGGACACAGAGCTTCCTTGATGAGCTTGTTGTCTAACAACTTCTCCACCTCAACTGTTAGAGCTGTGTACTTGTCTGGTCCATACTTCCTCCGCTTTTGGCGTACGGGTCTCCTCGTCGGATCTATGTTAAGTCTGTGGCATGCATGTTCCAATGGGATCCCCTTCATGTCTTCGTGGGACCAGGTAAACACGTTCAGGTTGGTCATTAAGAACAGTTCCATCCTCGACCGGTACGGTTTAGGTAACTCAGAACCGATGAAAAGTTCTAAGTCCCTTTCCGGGTCCACCGGGAGTGCCGTCAACTCTTCCATGGGGGTTGCTTTTCTCTTTTGGCTTTTCCACCTCGGGTCGTTGATGAACTCGTCCCACTCCCCTTGTGATATCTGCGCAGGCTCATGGCCTATGCGCGGCTTGAGGTCATCGGGTTGGCTCTCAGCTTGGGCGAGCTCGTCAGTTGTGAACACTCCGGTGGTCTGTCAGCTTGGGATGGTGTGGTGACTTGGGGAGTTGGGTCAACGTCCATTGGTGTTGGTTCTTGACCTCCCGCAGGTCCCCCACCTTGGGCCTCATCAGCTACCTCCATGGGAGTAGGCTGCTGTCCCTGCGCAGGTACCGACCCCTGCCCAGGTCTCAACACTTGGGTTTTTTCCAAGTCTTCCGTTGGTGTCGGTTGTGGGTCTCGCACTGGTCCAGTGCCCTGATTGATTTCTGACAAATCGCCTACCTCCATCATCTCAGTTTCGACCGAGATGACGTCTAGGATGTTTGGCTCATCTGCAGGAATCTGTGCGTCCTCTTCGAGGATGTGGACTTGTGTAACAGATTTCTTGACCCGGCCGTCTTTGATCTGTAGTAAACACTCTCGGGCCTTTTTCTGGTCACCTTTTATAGTTCCGGCACCTTTTGGAGTTGGGAATTTTAAACAGTAATAGTAGGTCGAACACGCCGCTTTGAATTCATTAATAAACGGGCGGCCAAGGAACCAGTTGTAGGAGGACTGCTGGTCGACAACTAGGAAATCTATGAGCCTAGTCAGCCTCCTTTCGGGATCCTCAGCCGATACAAGCTGGACGCTCAACCTAACACTACCTAGGGGAACAGTTACAGCTTCTCCGAACCCCACTATCCTAGCGTTGCTAGGTTCCAGATACGACTCAAAATCACCTAAGGCGTCCAAGGTGGATTTGAAGAGAATGTTGGTGAATGCGCCGGTGTCCACAAGTAGCCTGTGAACTCGGACGTTCATGATGTTGGCGGTTATCACCAACGAGTCGTTGTGGGGCATCAGTATCCCTTCCAGGTCCGCCGTGGAGAACGTCAGCTCGTCAGTAAGCTGTGAGACGGTCCTGGGCCCGGAGCTGCCCTCCTGGACCTGGTTTATGGCCCGGATTTTGGCCTTTCTTTTTCTCTTGGATATGGAGGATCCCCCGTCCTGGAGACCTCCGGCAGCTCCGATCTCTTTCTCAAGAACTAAGAGTTCCCGAGTAGGCTCCATGTTTTGCTGAGGTTGGGGAGGTGCCCTCCGTCTGTTATGGGGACCAGGTTGGTCTGCTTCCTCCTCCTCGTCATCGGAGGTAGCTCTCCTCTCGAACCTCGGTCTCTTAGCTGGGGCCTTCTTCACGAACTCGACCAATTTTCCCTCCTCGTAAAATTTCCAGAGTTGCTTGAGGAGGTCTCGGCACTCGCTGGTGAAGTGGCCGATGGCCTGATGGTAGGCACAGAATTTGTTGGGATTGAGCTTCGTGCGGTCCTGGCGGATTCGCCTCGGCTCTTCCAGCATGGCCTTGCCTTTGACAGTAGTGAAGACGTGGTCGACGGAGACAGTGAGGACCTGGTTGAGCTTTTCTTTGAGCTCGTCTCCCTCCCCAAAGGCTTTTAAGTTCCGGAGAGCTTTGTAGGCACCCCCGGATTTCTTCCCGTGGGGCTTCCTTTCCTCGTGGGCACTAACTTCTTTCAGTAGTGCCTCCTGCATAGCCGTGAACACCCCCGCCTTGTGACGGAATTCACTGTAAGTGTTGGGACATGCGAGGTGCATCTCCTTCCAGAGATCGGTACCCCTCCTGAGTTCGGCCATCGCTGCGACGACCTTGGTGTCTTCACTTACCGGCTCGCCTTCCAGCAGGAACTTGTCGAACCTTTCCAGGTATTACTGGTCGGTCTAGCTCTCGGTTTGGTGGATGTTGGCGAGTCGGTGCTTCTGGGTAAGGTAGGATCCGAACCCAGAGAAGTGGGCCAGGAACTCCCGCGAGAGTTGGCCAAATGAGCAGATTGACCCCGGGGCGAGTGAAGAGAACCAGCGGTGAGCTCGATCCCCTAGGGTCAGCGGGAAGTTCCAGCACTGGGTGGAGTCGGTGGCGCCGACCGAAATCATGAAGTCCGCGTACTTGGCCAGGTGGACTTTTGGGTCCGACTCGCCTTCGTATGCGGACATCACCGGGAATTGAATTTTCTTCTGGACCGGTGCGCGGAGGATGGCGGGTGCCAATGGAGAGGTAGGGAGAGTCGTGGCGTCAGGTCCGCCAGACTTGGCTGCTACTTGTGCTTGTAGCATTTCAACGGCCTTTTTCAGTGAGGCCAGCTCGTCATCTCGGGTCACCTCCGGCGGAGGGTGCTCAAAGGTCGTGCGTCTCGTGGACGCACGTCCCCGAGGTGCCTCACTCTGGGGTGACCTCTCTGTGGCGGGCTGGAATTGGCGTCCGCCGTGGGGGCCTAGCCGGTCAGTGGCGGGCCTCCTCAGCCTTTCGTGGGCTGATCTGCGTGGCTGCTGGTCGGAGTCCCCATGGGATGCAGCTGGGGCCGCCGTCTGCTCGTTCTCCCCATATCTCGGGCCCAGACGGCCTTGGAGGACTTTCCTCCTTTGAGATCAGTGGGTGCCAGATGCCCCGGTGTAGGCCTACTCCCTTCCGGTGTAAGGAGCGGGATCCTCCTCCACCATCTTGGCCTTCTTGGTCTTCTCCCTGCCCTGGCGAGCTTGTGCCGAGCTCGCTTCCTGCTTGGTGGGGAGTACGCTGTAGTCCCCTCTGGTTTGGGTGCCCTGAGTGGGCCTGGTCTGCTCCCGGGCTTCGGCAGCTGGAGCTCGCCTGCTGTCGCTGCTGCAACCTTTGTAAGGTTGCGATGGTGCGTTGGAGCTTGTCAGGGTCGCTGGCCAGGTCCCTCAGGGTGGGAGCCAAGTCTTCCTGGGTCACTGCAACTCGCGGAGGTCGCGGAACTGCGGTGCTCTTCTGAGGAGGTGGTTGTGATGTCTCCACCACCTGGCGTGAGGTCTCCACCTCGGCCTGGTTTTGATCACCCCCTTTAGACCTTCCCGCAGCTGCGGAGGCCTGTCCCTTGGCAGCTCGAGTGTTAGCCATTTTTGGGTTTCGGAGGGGGTAACTTGCTGAAGGGCGTCGGAGTGGAGGGAGGTCGCCGGAGTGGTGGAGGTCGCCGGAGTGGTGGCCGTCCAGCTTAGGTGGAGCTGTGCAAGTTTTCGTCTAGCCTCGCGTGTGATGAATTATCCGAAATTCGGTTTATTCGTGTGCACGCGCGTTTGAAAACTTGTTCCGGGCAGATTTCATGAAATTTGAGAATTTAGGTTTTCGTCCGGAAATCTGGGTTCTTCGTCCAAGGGATGAAGATGCATGTGTATCTTCAAGTGTTCTTGGGTTTTATCAAGAACACCTTCAAATCTTCGAATCTTCAAACAAACCCTACCTTTTTGTTCTTGAATTTTTTTTTAATTTTTCAGATTCCACCCTCCTTCTAGCGCCAAATTGTTGATAGAATTTATTAATCGTGTTTGTTATGTGGCTAGTTATAACATGTTAATTCTATCAAACAATAATCCAAGGATTTGTGTTCTTGGATATAATATGAGGAAGGAGAGTAGAGAGTTTAGAGAGAGAAATATTGCAATGGGCACTGTATTGATTTTTAGAAAATTGTGTGAATAGTACAAGAGAGGTCTTATTTATAGGTGTATGAGTGTGAGATGGCACCTTACGAGCCTATGTGGCTTCCGGTGTTGACGAGGGTTCCTTACCCCCGTTTTGGTCTCTCACACTGCTTCCTTTATCATGCCTCGTCCTACTACTATGTCTTAAACTGGATGAGCCTCATTAAAAACCTCGCCGTAAACCACCCTTGTGGATAAACCGGACGGAGGGAAAAAGAGTGCACCATTGGGGTCCTATTTGACTAATAGGCGAGCTCGTCGGCGAGCTCGGAGATGGGCTTCAGTGGTTTGGGCGAGCTCTGGGGCGAGCTCCAGTGCCTTGCGTGGCTTACGGACGTTACACGATTTTGGAGCTCGGCGAGGCCTTCCTGGGGATACAAGGCGAGCTCTGGGCGAGCTCTAGGATGACAGAGATGAGCCCTTTTGGGCGAGCTACGCAGGTAAATCATCCCCATGTAGGCGAACTCCGTGCCTTTAAGGATCTGGGTGGGTCCTGACGACCTGCCAAACCTCGGCGATTATTCGTATACTAATTATGTTAGTTCGCCAGTCCAACACATGAAACTCGATAATTCGGTATCAACACGTTATGTTTTTTAAATTTATCACATTAATTTACTTTTATTTATAAATATATTTCCAAAATCTTTTTTATATCTATAAATTTAATATTTTACACTAATAAAAATGTTTAATTTGTTATTTTTTTCATGCATTTAATTATATATGACTCTAAATTAAGTCACGTTTTCTTATAAAATTCATTAAATTATTTTTTTATTTTTAATTTATTTATATATATGTATCTAAACAACATTTTTTATTTTTAAAAGATCTTCTTCAAGACCACTGTTTAAGAAAGAAGGAGAAGATGAAGAATGACACCTTCTTCAAGACCACCGTTTGAGGAAGGACTTAAGGAGGAGAAGATATTAAAAAAATTTCAACAACAATTTAAAAATATTTAGTAGTGTAAAATATTAAATTTATAAAATAAAAAAGTTGGTAAAATATATATAAAAATAAACTAATTTGATGAATCTTTTAAAAAAACTACTCAAAATTGAACTTGGAATTAAATGCATGCAGATCAACGAAATTAAAATTTATTGTATTGTAAAATATTATATTTACAAAATTAAAAATTTTCTAGTGAAATATCTATATAAATGAATTAAAAATAAAAAATTAATTTGATGAATAAAAAAGAATGTCACTCAATTCGAATTTATATACAATTAAATATCTAAAAACTTAACAAATTAAAATTTCTTAGTAGTGTAAAATATTAAATTTATATAATAAAAAATTGTTTAATATATGTATAAACAAATTAGAAATAAAAAAATTGATAAATTAAAAAAAAAACGTGACTCGATTTAAAATAATATACAATAAAGTTCATAAAAAATTAATAAGTAGGGAAATAAATAAATTAATTAATTGTATCATAAACACAATCATTTCATACACAATATGATCATAGGATAGTTTTCAAACGCAGTAATTTCAGACACAATATGATAGTACGTATGACACGAAAGTGAATTGATATCATATGTTGTAGAAGTTTTTGTATAAAGTGTTACTGTCATGTATTCATATTACCGACAAAGACTTGCTGAACGAGACTAATTAATCTCCATTAATTAATTAATTGTCAAACACAAGAGTTAGCTCCAAGCTAGCATCAAAGAATGAAAAAGTGTTTTGTTTTTATTATTATTATTATTATTATTATTATTATTATTAAGACTTAGTCTTGTAACTCAAGTTTATTTTTAAAAAGTTACCCAATATACTACTGAAAAGTGTATCTTTAATAATATAATTTTTCAGTAATAATTTGTGTAACTTTTCAGTAATAAATAGTATAACTGTTACACTTGAATTATACGGTGTAACTAGTGCACAAGAGACTTGATCTATTATTAAAAGGAAAGTGTGATTTATTTATAGAAAAAGCCCATTCATACCTTCCATGCTAGTGATGCCACATACCTTGATGAGACCAACTTTTTTGACAGGTCGAATCGAAATTATTTACAATTGAAAATTATGTAGAGTGATGAAGTAAGATGGCACACCTTTAATGAACAAAAAAATAGATACATCATCAATTATCTCATGTATATATATATATGATTGATATTTTTGTATTATTATAGAGGCCAATTCCAACTAAAATATTGACATAATGTATGCTGACGTGACTTTAGCATTAGCCATCTTTGAAAATTTGAATTCTATGAACATTCTTGAATCAAGATTGACCCGACCCAGGTGAATGACTTGTGAGTTAATCATGACATATAATTTAGAATTTTCTTTTATAAGGTGTTGAAGAAAATTCTTTGAAAAGTAAATCGGTTATAACAGTGTAATTTAAAATAGGAAAAATTACAAAATGATTCTCAAAATTGACAAAAATTACAAATTGATTATGTGCAGAAAAAATTACACTTCAGTGCAGATATTGTGAACAAATTTATAAATATAATCATTTTTTTTAATCAATATGTAAGTCACCCTTTAAAATAATATTAAATTTTTACATGGATTAATTGCAACCTAATCAACTTTTTTTTTTTGGTCGAAATACAATAAATACACTAAAAAAACCAAATCACAAACGAGTTCAAATTTTCGTTGTACTAGAGAACAATTTCGTTATATTATAGAATAATTCGTTGTATTTCAATAGACCTGTTTATAGTTAATTTTTATTTTTATGCTTGTTTGTAATTTAAAGTGCAAAATTGGACCTACTTGTATGTTTTTCTTTTTATATTATATAATATTATTATTAGTGGTGCTTGGTAGGGGTATAAGGGATATAATATGAATTTTTGTATTGAATTATCTCACTTTGTAGAGAATACAAGTTTTATACTGACCCCGGTTTTTATACGGTCGACCCTATAACATAAGAGGTCATATTACACCATTTCCACTGTTCACAATGTAATAAATTATCTCACCTTTCCAACCTTACAATTTTTCTATGGCTTGAATAGTAATTTTTGTTCTTATATATCTACATATTACACTTTATCAAGTGAAATTACTTTTTCTCTCTCTATATTACATCCTACCAATTTAGATGACTTTTTAGGACTAATTTTATGTAACTTTTGTTTATTACACCCTACCAAATAACATTATATGAATTTTACTTACAACATTTGTAACCCCTAATATTGGCTACCAATCACCACCTAAAGTAATATTTTTGAATAAAAAAGCTAATATTAATAAAATGTTACACATAAAATATAATTAAAATTTATAGTGAAAAATATTCATGGTGAGAATGGAGCTTATGCGGTGTAGTATATATATATATATATATATATATATATATATTAGAAGAAGATGAATTTGAATATGATATATATTTTGTCTTAAAAATGATCACATGAAGTTAAAGATAATACTTGTTTTATTACTAGTGAATAGTGATGTAGAGTACATAAAAATACTATGATTATATATATAGAATTAATTTATCTCTTGTTAATGTTTTAAGGGGCGTTTGGTATAATTGTACGGAATGGAAAGGGTATATGAATGGAAATGATATGGAATGAAAGTTATAATTCTCATGTAGCTTAGCTATGGTTGATTCCTTAATTTTTGAAAATCAAAGTCATAGTAGAGTCATTTCAAATACACATTATGACTTTAATTACCATTACTCAGCTATAAAAGTCCCCAACCAAATACTCCTGAATTTTATAATTTTAATCGTGATCTCTTTGGTGCTATTTGGAGTGACTTTCTTCTTCCCACCATTTCTTTTTTCCTTCGCCGCCTCATTTCTAGTCACATTCTTGTTGATGCCCGTATATCTTCCTGAGGTTTAGCCCTACCGTCCAAATGTCATTGTTGCATATCCCAGCCTCAGATTGAGACCGTTTCCCATCTGTTCCTGCTGAGTCCTATCGTCCGGACGGTGTGGTTATATTTTGCTGATTGGTTTCACTGTGCACTTCCACACACCACTGATATTGCACGCGTCCTCTCCTTTTGGAGGCACCTTATTCCACATGCACACACTGCACACACTGCACACATCTGCTTTTTGATACCTTGTTTGATATTGTGGTTTACATGGACGGAGAGGAATAGTCACAAGTACCGTGATATTCCTTTCCTTGCTTCTCATATAATTGCACAGGTACTTCGACACTTGCGTCTTTTGGTGCTTGCTGGGAAGCTCCTTCCTATTTATTGGCGAGGTTGCTCCCCTTCGGTTGATTTCTTTCCAGTGGCGAGTGCTCCTATCTCGAGACCTGTTAGATCGACTGTGGTTTGTTGGCTTCTTCCACCTGCTCCGTGGATAAAGCTCAACACCGACGGTTCCTTTGATCAGCACACAGGCGTTGCTTCTGGGGGTGGTCTGATTCGAGATCACCTTGGTGATCTCAAGTTAGCCTTTTATTTGCCCTTAGACTCAACATCTAGCTTTGATGCCGAGCTACAGGCCCTTTTGCATGGTTTACACTTGGCGAGGAGATTCGATGCTCCAGTCTGGATTGAGTTGGATGCTCTTGTGGTGGTCTGCTTGATTCAGTCAGATCGTGCTGGCCCCTGGCAGATTCAGCATACTCTTGTTCGTTTATGTTCTCAATTATCCTAGATTCAGAGTAGGGTCACCCATATTTTTAGGGAGGGGAACCAACCGGCCGACTTTCTGGCTCGTCTTGGTTCTGATTCCCATGCGCTACATCTTGTTTATTCTCATTCGGCGCCCAGACGATTGTTGACGCTTATTCGGATGGATCAGATCGGCTGTCCTGTGTTTAGATTAAGTTGATTTTGATACTTGGTCTATTGTATTTTTGTATTTGATGTTTAGCATCTTGCTTTACTTGTTAGATTTTCGCCCACCTTGAGTGATGCAGTTTGTAGTTTGTTTTGTTCACCTACCTATGTCCGAATCTGTCGGCTAGGTTAGGATGCGATGTACTCTTGATTTGATGATATATATATATATATATATATATATATATATATATATATATATATAATTCTGTTTAAAAAAAAATGAGAACGATTCATTAAACTGTACATTTTATGAACTATATTACAATCATGAATTTAAATTAGCTTGTTAAGTTAGAATTTTACCATATCATCTATGTTAATAAAATATATATATGTGGTAATTCAAGACATATCAACCTAAAATCTGCTAGAATTTGAGATTTATAATATTAGTAATATGTTCAAATTTAATCCATTAGATCTTGAATGATAGTAATTTTATATAACAATGATAGTGATTAATCAATTGGATCTCGTATAATAGTGATGTTCAAACAGGTAGTATATATGAGTAACAGTGAGAGTGATTATATATAACAATGATACAAATTCCTATGAACGCAAGTTCACAAGAGACCTACTCGTTGATTGACAAATATTTGTACGAGCTCGAGTTCATCAATTATCATTATCATGTGTATACACTATCACTGTTATGTGTATTCACTATCACTGTTATGCATGTATACTATCACTGTTAAAAAATTAAATATATTTTTATAATAATAATAATATATATGAATAACAGTAATAGTAATTATATATAATAGTGATACAAATTTGTGTAAACTCGATTTCATAAGAGATATAGAACCTGCTTTCAATCATTACTAAACAGTGATAAACACTTATTTTTCTAAAAAGTTGAGTTTTACCAATTTTTTTCTTTTAAAAAAATGTTTTTATACTTTTTAAGTAAAAGTTGAAAACAGATACATATTCTCGTTGATTGACACACATTAACGAATGTGTGTGTGAGTCAGTGATCCAATGGTTGGAGATCCAAATGAACCTCTTATTACATAAGGGATCCAACTCCAGCATTTAAAAGTACGCCCTATATTCAAGAATCATTTGATATTATATGTATAATAATAGTTTTATCTTCATTAATTAAATTAGCATTTAACTATCCTCTATATATTAAATTAAATTTTTTTAATAAAATCATTAATACTATCAAACATATACTCTCCCTGTTTCATAAAAATTTGCAAACTTTCTTTTTTGAGACGTCCCACGATAACTTACAGATCCAAAAGATGAAATCATTCATAAATCTCACCCTGTCAATATTTACATAGTTATACACAATATCATTATTTTTTTTCACTTTATTGGCCCACATTATATTCAATCCAACTAATTTATTTACTTTTTACATAAAATTTTACCAAATTATCTATAGAAATACTAATTTTTTACTTTATTCTATTTTTTAAATATACGTGCTCCTCCTCTTTGTAAATTTTTATGGGATGGAGGGAGCATATTTTAATAAATCAATTAATATTATGCAAAATTATCAAACGGAAATATATGCATGTGTGATAAAATGAACATGTTAGCATGTTACACATATATGGGTAGGCAGTGGTGGTATCTCCCAACATATCAATGCTTTTTCCCACGACAATGAAAGGCCAAAAGAGAACGATCCCATCATACAAAATTGAATGGTCCATGGCTCTTCTCATAAACGAATCTCCAATCTCCACCGTTGAAATATTCCCTAAAAACGAATATGTAAAAGTTGCTAAGAGACAACGGATAGGCGAATCACTATCCGAATGGTGAATCAACCAAACAATGATTAAATCCAATAAATTTCAATGAGAATACATATCTATAATATATTTCTTTAATCTATTTATATCAACAATTTAAATTACATAATTTCTATAACACCCTATAAAATTTAAATTAATGCATTCCTTTAATTACATTATCGTTGTGTTTACTTCACAAGTCGAAATAATTTAAACATTACTAATTTAGTAAGTGAGACTAAAATAAAATCTAGATACCAGTTATTTGCTTAACAAAATAAGACAAAGGATTAAAATAGTATAGTTTTGTTTACTTTTCTTGTTAATTGTGTATTTTCCACTATTATATATTAAATTACCTAAATACCCTTAATAAATTTAGGGGTTTTATCACCAATTGGCCATCGCTTGGACGGAGGCTGTGATACAATAAAGAGGCATTTGGACAGTGATTGTAACACACACTAAAAGAAATTCGGGTTTTACCAACAAAAAAATATGTTGATAAATACATTAGCATTTACCGACGGATTACTAATGGAGTACCGAATGAATTTTTCTATCGGTATTTCGCTTGTCGCTAAAATTTACCAACAGAATAAGAGTCTGTTAGTAGAAAGTATTGATGGATTATCAACGGATTACCGACAAATTACCGTATATGATTTTTCGTTAGTAATCTGTTGGTAAAACAATCAGTAAACGAAATCCGTTTGTAACTTGATGTGTAGACCCGTTGAAAATCTATTGGTAATTAGTTAGTAATTTCCATTGGTAATTCGTTGATATGTATATTTGTTGGTAAATTCTGTTAAGAATTATTTTATTGTTAAAGTTTGACAAAGTTGCCTATAGATTTTTCAGTTGGTAAATTATACTTTGATTTTTATTATTTATTCCTTGCTAATTTCCTTATGTCTATCATTCAATAAAATTTTAAATTTACTACAATTGTAAATCCATATAATATAAAAAATTCATACGATAAACTACAAAAATAAAAGAGGCACACTCATATAAGCAGTTCACGGTATAAAATATATCATATTAAAAATTCGCGAGTCCTTAACCGGACTGGGTAGGATTTGGACTTTTTTTTTTTCAAATTTTTCGCAGCTGTAATTCCAGGTTTTTTCGCTCCCAAATATATTACAATTTGGGCAATTTCATGTTACTATTAGGTAAAATGTGTGTTACAATCAGATTAAATATCTTTTTTTACATATATTAATTTATTTTTGTAGAAATAACATTTCTTCATACAATCTAATAGAAAAATGCGTGTTACTATAGGAAAAATATTATTTTTCATAAATATTTATATTTTATATATTTTTTTTAGTAACACACATTTTACTCTTGTATTATATGAAAAATTACTCCCTCCGTCCCGGAACTACTATGAAAGTAGTTCCGGGCACTCGAATTAAGAAAAAGTAAATATGTGAGTATAAAGTTAAATAATAAAATAAAAAAATGTACTTTATTGACTTTTGTAAATGTAAAAAGTTTCCTTTTTAGGTGTGTGAAAGAAAAATTGGGACGTCCAAATAAGAAAAGTGTGAAAGTAGTTTTGGGACGGAGGGAATATTTATTATATAAAAAGAACAACATTTCATAAGATTGTAACAAACATTTGCGCTAATAGTAACACACATTTGCTCCCCAATTTGTGTTACAATATGAGCAAATGCGTGTTACTGTAAGAGAAAATATACATTTATAAGAATAAACATGTATTTTTTAATTTAATCAACATCCCTTTAAATCTAGATATATTGATTCATATATTAACACACTATTTTACTATTTTTTTTGTGTTATTATATAAAAAAATTTATTTCTATAAAAATAAATAAATATTTATAAAAATCAATATTTTGTCTTATAGTAACACACATTTTGCTCTTATATATTATGTTAAAAACTATTTATTGAATAAAAATAAACGAATATATGCAACATAACAATATTTCATAAGATTGAAACACGCATTTTCTCTAATAGTAAAACATATTTACTCCCAAATTTGTATTACTATATGGACGTGAAAATGTAGGATAAAATGTATTTTTTTCTTTAGAACAAACATATTTTTTAATTTAATCATCATCTCTAGATATATTGATTCATGTAGTAACACACTTTTTACTATTTTATATGTGTTGTTATACAACTAAATAATTATTTCTATACAAATAAATATATATTTATGAAAAACCAATATTTTTTCTTATAATAACTCACATTTTGCTCTTACATTGTATGAAAAATATTATTTCTACAAAAACAAGTGATATATATGTAAAAAAATAATAGTTAGTCTGATTGTAACACACATTTTGTCTAATTGTAACACACATTTGCCTAAATTGTAACACACCGGGGAGCAAAAATCTGGAATTCCAGCTTGCGTGAATTTTTTAGAAGAATGCTCAAATCCGAACTGACTTGACCCGACTGATCAAGGATATGCGAATTTTTATAAATATGGTATATTTTACATCATGAAATATTTTATATAAGTTTATGTCAAAATATAATCCACAATTTTGCATAGTTCATCACTTTTTCCACCAATATGTCCTAAACAACATATGAACGTAATTCAAAATCAATCAAAATCTACAACTATCATAATTCTTAATTGATACTCATCCTAATCACCACCATTAAGAGGGTCTCGAAAAGTTGGAAGTTGGGAGTTGACACGTTCCACTAGAAGACAGATTGCCTTCTCCATTTGTATTTGTCATACAACAACATCGATCATACAATACTTGTTGGACCTCATCTCGACCCTCTGTTCGACCCTCTTCTCTAATGCGCTCTATGTCCATTTGTGACGTCCCTGAAGAAGTTTGTGACAAGCTTAAATTACTGTGACCATAGATGCACTGTTTTTTAACCCCTCAAGTAGCAATTATAAACTCGAGTTTCTTAGCACACTCTGATTTATCTATTTCCGAATTTGATATAATAAGATCAATAGCAATTATAGACTCGATTTTCTCTTGTAAAAAGTATTAATTATGTATTACAATGAATAGTGAATGTACAATAATCAATATTTTGTATCTTGTGTGAAACTCTCCAGTAGAGAATTTTTATCTCCTTGCACACTGTTTTCCAAGTATAACCCCCAGGATCAATATTTTCCTGGAAAAGACCCGTGATTATACTCACACTAATAATTATTTAAAAATTGTATATATATAAAAAGAATATAAACATGACATACCAAATTACTAGATGACAGTAAAATTTAATGTACCATCCATTGAAGTAACCAAATTTATCCCTATGTGTGTTCTACAACCACCTCCACGTCGTGATTGAACATCCCCTGTGCAAGCCTCCATATTTATAATAAAATAAAATGAGTATGATTAGTGTCAAGTGTAATTAATTCTAGTCCCATGGTTGTTGAAAGTGTAAAACTTAATAATCATTGAAGCAAGACCATACTAAGAACAAAACAATAGGTCAGGCAACCAAATCAACATTATAAAAATATATCAAAGTAAAGCATGCTTACAATCCTTCGGTTGTAACTGATGTTGGAAAAAAGTGATTTAATATAACCTACAATATTATGCAATAGTAGTCAGAGTTTGAACATATAAATTTAATTTTAGATACATGGTCCAAATAAATGGATTTCGAATTCAACATAGCAAATAATAATGCTAAGTTACCAGGAGTTATGAGGCCTCCATCAAACACATGAAGCAATTTATATCTCTAGTTGGTCACGACCTAGTTCTCATCTGTTATTCTATTTTATCAACTACTATGCATCTTTTAGAGTAACAAAATACTATGGCACAATTGAAATCATATTCCTGACAACTATGGGTTAGGTACAAATGGTCTAACATTCAAATTTTCAAACTCATTCTTGAATATAGATTTGTAGTTTCAGGGGAAATTAACAAATGTAATCTAAGAGTAAAAAAGCAACCTCCCACTATAACACATGCTTGAAACAAAACATAGCAACTTAATACTCCCCCAATTTATATTTACCATTGCCAATAGGAAAAGAGGAAAAAGAAATTGAAGGTGAAAACGTATTGGAAAGAACTGAATTCTATTGCACATAAATGCAGAAACATCACTACTTACACCGTGAATAATTTTTCTGACACTAATTAATCAAATCTTTATACTTTCAACAAAAATCCTGCAATTTTTTCCAAAGTATCAACAAGAGAGCAGGTAAAAAATAAAAGAGTCAGAACCAATGAAAGGATATGACAAGTAGTCACGTAGACTGACACCACCAAGTCATTGAATCTATCAATTGCTCTTTAAAACTTGATCCATAAAAATATCACATAAAACAATAAATCAATCCCTGAATCTATAGGACGAACAAAACTACAAACGCAAGATCTCATGATTGCATTGTATGGGTTGGAAGAGTAGGAAATTGCATGAGCGACTTGTGAGATGATAAGCTGAACAAAATTCTCAAACCACCATTAGTGAGCTGCAAATAATATAACCTTGCAATAGCAAAATAAAGAATTTACTTCATCAAACTCTCTTCAACGCCCAAGTATTTAAGGTATAATAAAATGTACAAATACCAAATCACATCCTTGTAGTTGTAAAAGTCTTATTGGTGCACTGAATTTGCAGCCTCCCATTTCTGACTCCAACTTTGGGCATTTAAAGTTACATTCCTCCTTATTCTTATTAGCAACTGTAACTAACAAATGAGTAGTATACTCAACCACACATCCCAATTTCTTAGCTACTTTAGGTTCAATGAAGCTACGGGCACTTGCAGAATCTGTAAGTATAGATGTTAACATTCAACTAATTTGAAGGGCACAATATCATGAAATAAAAGACAAAGACACACCACTTAATATTGTTACAACAGAATCAAAGTTGTAGAAGAATTACGCAACTGCTTAAATTATCAATATATAACACAATTTACAAAAGAAATTAGAAGTGTGTGCGAGAAATCAAATGTGCAGTTGAGAAATAAGAACAAATAGCTTACACTCGTGAGTTCTTCCTTTACGCTGATGTACACTAGCCGATCGATCTTGTCAATGGATACCGCCAATGGATGATGTCAATAGACACTGCCTATGGATGTCGGACAATGCAAATGACTAATGATTTTACAAATTAAAGCTGGTTTCTGAGAAGGTGATCTAGGCTCGTGACATTAACTTGTTTTGAAAGGTGACTAATTCGAAATAAAGCTTGTTTTTTAGAAGTGATAAATTAAATAGTACAATCCTTTTTTATTCAACATAAAATAATTACCAAAAGAATTTTGTTGTTAATAAAAAGTAATTTTTGTACCAACAGAAATTTTATGTTGGCAAATATTTAATCATAATTTTATTAGTAATCTGTTATTAAAATAAGCACTAAAATTCAATAAATTACGTACCAACTAATTACTTACGAAATAATTTTGGTTGGAGATATATATTGGTAATCTGCTGAAAATATGTTGGTATTACCAATGAAATTATATCTTTTAGTAAAACTTGTTGGTAAAATGTGAATTTCTTATAGTGACAGAGAAGAGGAAATTTGGACGGTGGACATGGAATTTTTCACCAAATTGACTAAAATAGTCTCGCATTCACCAAATCAACTAAGTGATTCCACCGAGGGCTCCGCACAGCAGCGGTGACATTCTCGATGGATCAAGCTCATACCATGGCTCAAATTCAAGATCTGCTTCTCACCGAAGAAATTGTTCTTGGGAATCCAAGATGCGTATGTGGGTATAATGATGAAAATGTTGAATGTTGGGGAAATTGATTTTAATTATTTATTTGTTATTTGAGGTTGTGTAACGCTCATCTTTAATAAATAAAATAATTGGTAAAATATTAATTTCTGGGAAATTAAATATCGTAGAATCGATGTACTCACGGAGTAGATAATTGTAATATATTTAAAATCTCAAAATCGAATTTCTGTGAGACAAAAATTAATATACGAAGTTGAAATGTCACAAACATTTAATAGAGGTAATTATTGTGTTAGAATAATTATCTAAATGTTAATTATCCCACACTGGAAAATGAGAAAACATATTAACTCCTAATTACTAGGGAGTTGTGACGTTAATTCCAAACTATAAAGTTCTAAGGGATACTCTAATGAGACAAACACACGCGCTCCATCACCATCGAGCCGAGCCATGCCCGATCCCGTGCATGTGGTCCTTGGATCTTGACAATTGGACTTTGGGCTTGATCTATAATCTTTTTGGCCCACCAAAAATGTTGTTTGCTTATCGTTTAATAACCTATCAGCATGTTTGATAAGTAGACTCTTAAACATTATCGGTGGAAGACATAAAAAACAGGTCGTAGATGGAGCTCCGGATTTCAGGGATGTCAAAGGAAAGTCTGACTTTGATTTATGGATTTCAGGGATGTTGAAAGGAAAGTCAGACTTTAATATTCTTCACATGTTTGGAAGATTCGAATGTGGACAAAAGCTTGTACAAATACGTGAACATTTCAAAATTTATTCTGAAGGTTTATTGAATGTTGATTTTCCTCTCCCATTATTGCATTGTTGGCCATTCAATTTGGGAAACCCTGACATTAAGTGTGCTATGCCTATAAATAGGACATGCATGCATGCTTTCAAAACTTGGAAAATGTACAAGAATTATTTTGATTCCTGCATGCAAACCTTGTTCTCATACTTTCATTATGTCCAATAGCTTTACCCCATGAATTTTGTTCGATGGTGCTTTTGTACGTTGTGGTGCAACTCATACAAAAGATAAAAGTCATTTATCTCTTAGAACATCACGTCAAACCGTGTGCACTAGCCGAGATATATTTGTTTTGCAGAAAAAAAATACAACCTTGACTTGACTTTTCCCTTTCGTCATTCCTTCTGTTCGAGAAGTACATAGTTGAAGATGAACCATTACAAGAAGATGTTGGTGTTGAAGTATTCAATCCACCCAACAAGATTCTATAATTCTTTTTTTTATACTTTTCTTTTTATTTCCCTCGTTAAAATTACTGTAAGTCATTGTTGGTGCATTTAAAAACCAACAATCGCAAAATAAACTTAGGCTTAAAAAATTTATAAGCGACGATAACCGACAGAAATAATTATGATGTTTTAATTACTGGAGCAACTTCTAACACTCCAGTTCTCCATTTTCTTGCTACCGCTAACAGACCTGTAATGGTCCATAATGAAACCCGAGAAGTTCTGGGGGGAAAGATTTTAAGTTGTGACAGCAAAAATTGTTGTTCTACTTGACTATACTGCATTAGCACAGTTTATCCATCAAGATCTACCTATTGTTGCGGAAGATGATCCGGATACTGTTAAATTTGTAGCATTAGATTAGTGGAATCAGGGAAATTATCTCTGCCGCAAATATATCCTTGCTAGATTGGTTGATGCACTGTATAATATATAATATATGCCTCAGTTAGGTCTGCCAAAAAACTATGGGATTCTTTAGAGAAAAAATATAAAACCGAGGATGCTGGGTCGAATAAATTTGTAGTATTGAAATTTCTCAACTTTAAGATGATAAATGGAAAATCTTTTGTCAAACAAGTTCAGAAATTCAGCTGATACTGCACGATATCCTGGAGGAGGGTATGATTCTTCCTGAGCATTTCAAAGTAGTTTCAATGATAGCAAAATTTCCTCCTACATGGAAGGACTTTAAAAACTATTTGCTACACAAGTGAAAAGAAATGTCACTTGATGAGTTGATCGTCAAACTCCGAATTGAAGAAAATAATCAGAAAATGGATGATAAGCTCAATACATTCCAATCACAGTCGAAGACAAATCTGATGGAATGAGGAGGGCTTACTAAGAAAAGAAAAAGGCCAAATGAACAGAACAACAAGCTGGCTAATGGAAAGAATGTCGTTATCAGTGATTGTTATAATTGTGACAAGTTTTGCCACAGAGCACGAGATTGCACCGAACCCTAGAAAGAGAAAAAAGATTAAAAAAAAAAGAACATAAGGGTAAGGCAAAGTCTAGTGCAAAGGTAGTCGAAAATTAACTCACAGACATGTATATGTTCGCAGTTGTTTTGAAGCTAACTTGGTGAATAATCCCAAGGAATGGTTTGTGGACATCGGGGCCACTTGCCATGTTTGCAGTGAAAGGAATGCTTTCTCGACCTATACATCTTCTGGAGGGCAAAATCTTCATATGGGTAACAAAGCTACGTCTGATGTGCTTAGATGTGAGAACGAAAGACGCATGAGATCTGGCTGTGTTAGCACTATTTTCTCAATGTACACTGTGGTGGAATAGTTCAAGGCATCACATCTACTAGGCCACCAGCATACTCGATAGTGTTTGACTACGGAAGGTTCAAAGCTCAAACTACCTCTCTGGAAGGAATCAGGTCTCTAGTGAACTGGACTATAGTTTTGCACAACTATATGCTTAATTTCCACTCATGTGGGGGATTGTTGAGATAATTCATTTTAATTATTTATTTATTATTTGAGGTTGTACACTCATCTTTAATAAATAATAATAATCAATAAAAATTTTAATTTTTGGGAAATAAAATATCGTATAATCGATCTATTCACGGAGTAGATGATTGTAGTATATTTAAAATCTCAAAATTGAACTTTAGTGAGTGAGAAATTAATATACGAAGTTGAAATGTCACAAACATTTAATAGAGTTAAATGTTATGTTAGAATAATTAACTCAAGGTTAATTATCTCGCGTTGGAAAATGAGAAAACATATTAACTCCTAATTAATAGGGAGTTGTGAAGTTAATTCCAAACTATAAGGTTATAAGAAATACTTCAATGTGTAACACGCATGCGCCGCCGTCGTCGAGCCGAGTTGTGCCCGTGGTCCTTGGATCTTGACAATTGGACTTTGGGCTTGATCTATAATCTTTTTGGGCCACCGAAAATGTAGTTTGCTTATATATTGTGATAATATTGTAAGCTTATCGTTTGATAACCTATCATCATGTTTGATAAATAAAACTCTGAAACATAATTGGTGGGAGACAAAAAAAAGTAGGTCGTAGATAGAGCTCTGGATTTCAGGTCAAAGGAAAGTATGACTATGATTTTCGAATTTCAGGGATGTTGAAAGAAAATTCAGTCTTTGATTTTCTGCACATGTTTGGAATATTTTAATGTGGACAAACGTTTGTCCAGATACGTGAACATTTCAAAATTTATTCTTAAGGTTACAGAATGTTGATTTCTCTCTCTCATTATGACATTGATGGTCATTCAATTCGGGAAACCCCAACATCAAGTATGTTATGCCTATAAATAGGACATGCATGCATGCTTTCAAAACTTGGAAAATCTACAAGAAATATTTTGTTTCTTGCATGCAAACCTTGCAATCATACTTTTATTTTGTCTAGTAGCTTTACCCGACATATTTTGTTTGCTGGTGCTTTCGTAGGCTGTGGTGCAACTCGTACAAAAGATAAAAATTGTTTTACCTCTTGGAAAATCACGTCAAACTGTGTGCACTAGTCGGGATGTGTTTATTTTGTGGGAAAAGGTACAACCTTGACTCGCCTTTTCCTTTTCATCATTCCTTCTGTTCGTGAAGTACGTAATTGAAGACGAACCATCACAAGAAGCTGGTAGCGTTGAAGTATCTAATCCACCCAAGAAGATTCTGTAATTTTCTCTTTTCTTTTTATTTTTGTCATTAATAGTATACAAATGAAATAAGTAACCAATCAGAGTAGAAGATTTAGAACTTTGGGGCATTTGCATATTGATTAAAAAAAATAACTATATTTACATATTAGTTTACAATATTTGCCAACAGTATAATTTTTTTCTACACAGAAGTATATTTTTTTCTGTACATAACCAATTTGTAATTAATATTAGTTTTATAAATCATTTTGTAATTTTTCCTAGAACTTTCTATTAGGGAAAAGAGGGACAAGTTTGATATGTTCACTTTGACAAAAACTTGTATGAACCCGAGTTCACGGTGAACTCGGGTTGTTAATTATCACTGTCATGTACATACACTATCACTGTTATGCATATACATTATTATTGTTAAAAAATTAAGTATATTTTTATAACATTGATAGTATATATGAATAACAGTGATAGTGATTACACATAACAGTGATATGAGTTCATGTGAACTCGAGTTCATAAGAGACCTACACGTTCACTTTATGTTTTTAGATGAATTTAGTAAATATTTACTACTTATCTATTTACACAATAATTTTATTTTTTTACACTTTCCTAAATTTTAATTATTTAACAAGAGAGGGTTGTGTGTGTATTTGTATATATATAATTAAAAATTAAAATAGTCTAGATTAGTATTCGAAAATAATTTTGAGATAACTCTAAAAAAA
Organism: Prunella vulgaris; assembly: GCA_026898435.1. Lineage (NCBI taxonomy): Eukaryota > Viridiplantae > Streptophyta > Magnoliopsida > Lamiales > Lamiaceae > Prunella > Prunella vulgaris. Next base: position 68,067 of record JAPKLY010000519.1, on the reverse strand, counting down.
ATAAAATTTGTTCTTATATTTTGTCAAAGATGGCGTACTAGCCCATAACAAACCTTGCTCACTAATTTCGTCTCGACAAATTGATCTTTGCAATTAATGTATGCTCATCTATCATTCTGCAAAATATCTAGGTTGGAACTATAAATTGCGCATTATATATATTAATTAAATTATAAAAGAGTAGATTTTATATAAAAATAATTTATAATAGAATTATTATAAAATTATTTATAGTATCAAATATTTAATTAAGTGTATCGAGAAATTTATTAGGACCACTGAACATAATTTTTTATATTTTTGATAAGATTTTTTATACTCATAATCGTATATTTGATATTTTAAAATTGTTTCATAGTAAATTTATCATGAATTATTTTAATACAAAATTTTGTCTTGTAAAAAAAAAATACTTCAATCACAATACTTTAAGAAGTAATCAGTAATATTCAAAAATTAATCATTAATACTTCAATTACAAAAAATACACAGTACGATGTGTTATTATATATATACTTTTAAAATTAAAATTTAATTAAAAAAATCCAAGTGTATATACTAAAATTTATGATAGCTACATTTGGAAATATTTTTTTTTTCTCAATTTTCCATCAAAGACTGCCACTTGATGATTATAAAATAATGTAATACACAAACATGAATAAACTAATGTTACCATTCTTCCCTAAAGAGAGGTGAGAGATTAATATGCCTCACACTTAAAGCTCTAAATATACCTACAAAAGTACACCGTGTAGAATTTTGATGTATATCCTCCAACGTTTAATCCAATTTCCCATCAATATCAAACCATAAGAAATATCATTAATTGTTTTCTTTTTCTCCTCAGCAACATAAACTAGAAGAGTAGGAATTTTGTGAATCTGAATTCACACATACTCATACCACTCTTATGGATAGCTTTAGGTTTGTATGCACCCGGTGAACCGTGCAATTGAAGTTATGAAGTGTATTTTAAAAAATTATACAAAATATTAATAAAAACATACGTATTATTATTAAAAATTGTATTTCTAAAAATACAGTTTTCAATAATAATATGTGTAATTTTTTAATAATAAATGGTATAACATTTTAAAAATATATTTGAATTGTACGATGTGCTTTGTGAACAAAAAACTCACCCTATATATAATCATTAATATTGTTATATATATATATATATATATTATTACTATTATAAAATATATTTAACTTTTATAATAGTAATAATATATACACACAATATTGATATTTGATAAAAGTGAACTCACATTGACACACGTTTTTTAAAACAAGAATGAGGATTTATACAAACATGGTAGAAGAGCTATGATTGTCGTTACTTTCCAACAATTTACACATATTAACCTAGACATTTATGTGATTTATCTACCTCGATTTTACCATTCATTGAAACAGCCAATCTCACTAATCCCAAAATAATACTACTAAGTAAATTATCAAGGATATTTTGTATCTTTAGCCTTATCAAGAGGTTTTTCTCTTGTTATCTCAAAAGACCACTTGCAATTTTAATTTTTTTTTATCGGTAAATGTTAGTTATTAATAGTTAGAAGTTAGTTCACCAAGTCTCCTTACACTCCATATCTTCAAGTCCAACCTTATATCTCCCCTCCTAATTCGTTCCCAAAGGGAATCGAACTCAGGTCACTCACTCAAGTGGGGAGCCCAGTGGCCAGGTGGGTAGTCCACCTGGTTCACTTGCAATTTTAATACCACATGTCATATCGTATACTGTGGATGCACATCAATACGTAAAGTTAGATGATTTCTTAAGTATCACACGGGTATTTATAAAAGTTAATTATACAACATAATGTAATATGTCTAGTTAAATTAATTTGTCCATTATTTAATTCAAGTTAGTTTTTTAGGGCAGCAAGTGTACATTTTCTTTGTCCAAATTATGCTATACATTTTGTTTTGATTAGATGGACATGGATTCCAAGTGATGATCTATTTAGTTTTTCGATTTGGTTGGGTGTTTTATTTCCAAATATCGTGTGTTCTTATATATTTTGAATTTCCGTTCAAAGTTACTTGATTATTATTCCTTTGGGTAATTCATCATATATCTATTTAAATTCCACATTCAATGATAAATTCTATAAAAAACGGTTGATCAACCAAATATCTCAAATCAAAGATTAATGACTAATGCTCAACTACTATAAGATCATGCGATTTGAAGGAAATTCATGGTACATGATCAAGGTATAGTATGAGTTTTTGTCATTGATGTAAATGACAGTCGCGCTTGAAGGCCCTCGGCCGCCGACACCAAGGTCAAATCGTCGAGAAAAATCTGCCAATACATTTGACACTGTCGAGGCCGTCTTGACACCGCCTAGATGACAATTACTCTTCTTTTTCTAATTTTTATTTCAACTTAAAAGTTAGAACTAAAATTAAAAAATAAAACTAATTTACTAAATTACAAAAAAATGAAAGTTTAATTGAACAACTTCATAATTTATTCGTTCTATGTCGTATTATGATAGTTTTTAATATTTTGTTGACTTTTTATATTTTGTGATAGTTATTAATTATGTTTTAAATTTATAATTTATCTATAATGTATATTTTTATTAATATATGTTTAGAAAAAAATAATATTAATAAAAATAAAAAATAAAAACCTTGGCGGTCTTGGCGCTTGGCGGCACTCGACCGCCCGCCGACCAGCAAGCGTCATTTGCACCTTGATTTTTGTTGTCTGTTATTAATAATTGGCAAAATTATGTTGGATGATATGCATAAAATGCTAATAAATGAGGTTTGGTATTGCATTTTACATTTTTTGTATGTACAACTGATAAATATTAATTGTTCATGTTATATATATTTTGTATTATATTTAAGTTATTTGTCTATATTTTTTATCTAAATTTTTTGGGTTTTAACTATACACATAAAATTTCTTAGACGAGTAAAATAAGTAATAATTAATATTTTATATGAAATACGCAATGCACATTTATAATAACAGTAATATAAAAAGTGATATAAAGTAATGGAACTATTATTCACCACCAAACCCAAAAAAATCCACAAATTTCCCAAGAAAAACTATTTAAAAAAAAAAAATCTCCCATTCATAGTAATTGTCATTTTACAATTAAATTTTATTTCAAATTAATTATGATTTAGCTTATTTTAACATGTCGTCTCTAATATATCTCTATATGTATACTAATAATCTTATTTTTTTATCTCATACACTCTCTTTCTCTTTCATTAAATTGGTAAATGATAAATTCGTCAAAATTCAGTGTTCTTTCATTTTATATAATAATACCTCAAAATTGATAATTAACATTACTAATTTACGTACAATAGCACAATCCAATTGTTGGTAAATTAATTTGTTATGTTCCAATGATTTTGGAGGTGATTTTTCGGGTACATATCTTTATATTTCCAAAATAAGTGCACACATAAAGCAATTGGATGTAGTTCTATGCTTATAGCCTTAAATTAACCTATATATTATTTTTTATTAATTAATCCAAAAGTGACTTTTTCTTTTAAAAAAGTATATTTGTAACACTATTAAATAATCAAATAATGTTAATTATAAGTTGTAAAAGTAAGATATTCTTTTAGGATTAGGATGAGAATAAGTTTCTTTAAGAAAAAGTTAAAGCAATAGTTAAAATTATGAGAAATAATTAATTTACGGCAACGAAAACTGAAAATAATTTATACTACATGAAAACTTTAATATGAAAGATATCAATTGTAATTATTCAAGATATGAGTTTTCTACTAAACAATATTAAACAAATTTTACATTAATTATATATACTGTTCACGTACGGTAAGATTCAATTGCAATATTATATTTATTAATAAATATTATGTACATTTCGTATACTGTACTGTTAAGCAATAATATTAATTTTTATTGTGATAATATTATATTTTAATATTAATATTAATAGTGTGAGTACATAAGAAACATGTACCACTTTGTTTGATTTAATAGAATAAGTGAAAAATGAAGAAATATTATGATTACATTTTGTCAATTGAATCGGTGCAAAAGAATTATTTTGTTTATTCAATTCGTGTCATTTGTGCACTATTACCGGAGAGTAATAGGAAGAGTAATCTTTTGTGTATTATGTGTATTATATAATTCAAATATTATATTTTGAAAAAAATTATTTTTATTAAAAGTCAGCTATTATTACTAAAAAGTAACATCTATTACATTTTAATAAAGATTTTTTTTTCCAGTAATAATAGGAGGGATTTTCCCACAATAACAAGAATAATATTTTTAAAAAAAATGCTTATGAGATTGTCATGATATGAGACCGACAAAAAAAAAAATAGAAATATAATAATATTTTTATGAAAAGTGAGTCACTTTTAATAAAAATATTAAAAAATTCGATAATAAATTTATAGTAAAATGTGATAATATTTTTTTAAAAAGTAAATTACTTTTAGCAAATATATTATCATTTTTAAAAAATAACAATCTTTTAATTAATAAATAACATATTTTATATTAATGTAATATCATGATCCATCTCACACAAAATTTCCTACGCTTTTAAATACACTCAACATAAACAAGGATGAAAATATCGGTATCGACGGAAATATCGGTACCCTGAATTTATGGATATATCGGTGGAAATATCGATATCGGTAAAAAATAGAAAATTCACGGAAATTTCATTAAAATGATGGAAATTTAACATGAAATTTTAGACAATATTATTACTAGTCTTAATACATTAATTGAACTTAAAATCTCAATAAAATGAGAATCTTACAACAAACATATCAAGAAAACATACGTAAGACATATAAAACGATACAACAATTGTTCATAATTATTGAATATTACACAACTAATACCAAAATGATGTCCTATGAGCCTCAAATGTAAAAGAAGAAAGACCATCTTGGTCTAAGCAATAATGGTACCAAGTCATCAAATTAGAGAAATTTTTGAAGCAAATGACCCGAGAATTGAGAATTAAAAAAAAAAAAAAAATTTCCGAAATTTCCCGAAATTTTGACCGATAAATTACCGAAATTTCCACGATATTTCTCGATAATCTGCACATTTTAAATTACCCTGGACCGATATCGAAATTTAGCCGAAATTTTACCGAAATTTTACCGAAATTTTGGAAAAATAATCGTTCAAGTGAATTTCCATATCGGTACCCTCAAATTTCCGAAATTTCACGAAATTTCAATCCTTGAACATAAATAAGAGTAAGTCTCCTGTGCACCAGTTACACGGTGCAACTTTAGTTTATTTTTAAAAAGTTAAACAGTTTATAATTGAAAAGTTAAACAGTTTATTACTGAAAATTGTATCTTTCATAATTTAACTTTTCAGTAATATATAAACTGTTTAACTTTTTAAAAATGAACTTGAGTTGCACTGTGTAACTGGTGTATACAAGACTAATCCCATAAATAATATTTTAAAAATACACTCAAATTATATTGTATATTTAATGCATACAAAATAAAATCATCCTTGAATACGGGAAAAAAAAGTTGTCGGTATGTTTCTAGTATTCCAATAATTAATATAAAATAGTTTCGCATAAATTCTCTGGACATAGTTTACTTTTTTACTAACTTTGTTTAGTTAAATATCCTAAAGAATTTTAAAAAAATCAATTTTAACAAAAAAACACGCACTTTTACTTTCTGGAGGAAAGTCTATGGAACAAGACAGCTCGGGTCTTTTTTAAGTCTATTCTCTTTTCTGGAAAATATCTAAATACTATTTAAATAAAATTATATTTTTTTATTTGATTTCATGTCTTCTGGATACATATTAATATTTTTGAGTTATTCTTTTATTTGTAAATTACTATTCAAAATAATTATATTTTATAACTAATTTAGATTTTTTATTTTGTTTAAATTCTTATATAAACTTAAATTTTGTTTAAATTTATTTCTGAATTTGAATTTGATATTTAAATTTAAATTATTTTCTAGACTGAACATATTTTTGGGACTTAAATTTTAAAGCATTTTTCGAATTATTAAACAATTTAAGCTTTTCGTTTAGTTTATTTGTTATTGTAAAAACTACTCAGATTAGATTTAATAATTTTTTTGTTATTTTTATATGTTTATATTAATATTATGTTATATTTGTAATTTTTAAATTTAATTTAGGTGTTTTCTCGATTTCAATATTCTTTGCTTATTTGAATAATTCTGCATGGGTTCGTCATTAGACAACAAATACTCTCTCCGTCCCGAAACTACTTTTATAGTAGTTCTGGACACGCGAACCAAGAAAAAATAAAAATATGTGAGTGTTAAATTAAATAAAAAAATTAGAAAAAATGTATTTTATTGACTTTTGTGAGTGAATTTTTTTTTCTTTTTAGATGTGTGAAAGAAGAGTTGGGACTTCCAAATTAGGAAAATGTGAAAGTAGTTTTGGGACGGAGGGAGTATAAAATAGCAATCAAAATAAAAAGGATAAAAAAATAAATCTTTTTTTTTTGCCAACTTTTTATAATTGCTAAAAAATTTATGCAGTAGATGCATCATAAAATTGAGGTGAATTTTTAAAAAATTATTCATATAAGTTCCCCCTATTATGAATAGTACCACAATTTAATTTTTTAGTAATAGCAACAGTGATATTTCAGTAAGATCAAAGTGTTTTTGGTTATCCCTACGCCATTGTTGGTGGATGTAAGGAATGGAATCGTGTGCATGTGCGAAATGCGCCTCTTCCCTCGGTGCTCACCATTTCCCCAAAAGCGCTGTTATTTTCATATTATGCATTTGACCTTTTTCTGGGCCCACTATTTCATATGCGGGTCCCACGATTACCAATCTTCAACCTATATTTTCGAAGGGTGCGAATGACGCTTGACAGTCGAGTGCCGCCAAGCGTCTAGACTGTCTAGATAGTATTTAGGCGGCGCTTAGGTGGTGTCAAGATTTTTTAATTTTTTATTAATATTAATTTTTTTCTAAACATATATTAATAAAAATATATATTTTACGATAAATTATAAATTTAAAACATAGTTCATAATCATCACAAAATATAACAAGTCAACAAAATGTTACAAACTATCATAATACGACATTGTCCAACTTCTAAATGATACACAAAAAGAGCAAAATATATAATACATATAAATTATAAAGTAGTTCAATTAAACTTCCATTTTTTAGTAAATTAGTTTTTATTTTTAAATTTTAGTTCTAACTTTTAAGTTGAAATAAAAATTAAAAAAGAAGAGTAATGGTCATCGAGGCGGTGACAAGACGGTCTCGGCAGTGCCAAATGTGATGACGGATTTTTCTCGGCGTATGACTTTGGCGTCGGCGGCCGAGTGCCACCAAGAGCCTAGGAGGTCTCGGCGACCGCCATTTACATCTATGATATTTTCTCATTGTAAATCAGTGATGCAGAAATCGGGCTAGGTGGCCACCTGCCGACCCGATTTCTGCAAAATCGGTGATTCTAGGCGGCGCCTAGGCTGACCTAGGCAGCCCTAGGCGGCCTCTAGGCGGTTCTAATTTTTTATTTTTTTATTTAAAAAAAATTAAAAAAAACTAGGCGGATTCCTAGGCGGTCCTAGGCGGCCCTAATTTTGTATTTTTATTTAAAAAAAAACTAGGCGGCCGCCTACGCGGCCTAGGCGATAGGCGGTCTGAAAACGCTCGATTACCGATTTCCGACTTCTACAACCTTGTTGTAAATAAATACACCGAACGAAGAATGTTCCTCTAAAAAGGAGTAGGTTATTGTGAACCCGTGTTCACATGAACTCGTGTGACTATTATATATAATTATTATTACTGTTATAAGAATATATTTAATTTTTTATCAGTGATAGTGTATACACTTAATAGTGATAATTGACAAACCTAGTTCACCGTAAACTTGAGTTCATACAGGTTTTTGTCCTAAAAAATACTTCCTCCGTCCATATCTATTTTCAATTTTTCATATTTGTGTTGGATACTGTAAATAAATTAAAATTGCACCCAATTAAATGATGACATATGTATAAAAAATAAATAAATAAACATAGATCTAAATTATTATTTTAATTTTGAAAATTTAAATAAATTAATTCTTGAATTAACTAGTCAAAAAAAATATTTATAATACACGATACAAGTTATCAAAATCACGAAATTATTGTACTTGTATGCGGCAATAAATACTTGATTTTGTGATATTTATTTGAAATCATAAAAGTCTCGTATAAATAAAAAAGAATGAGGAAATCAATCAAATTAAATTTGGTTGATTCATTAATGACGTCAATCAATGTGGCATCAGCAAACTCGTGTCACCGCTGCAGAAGGAAAGCTCTAGCTTTTCCATCTTATAAATAGGGGCCATTTCGTGAATTTTGATACAAAGAACAAGACAAATGAACAAACGAGGAACAATAACCAACTCAATAGACAAACTGCGAGGTAAGAAGAATCCTGCAATCAGTATTGAAGATTTAAAAGTGTTCTTCACCAAATTTAAAGGCGTTCTTCATCAAAAGCAAACATAAACAACATTTGATCCAGGAAAAAAGGGCTAAATTCCTTCAAGTGAGCGTTTCTCTTTGAAAAAATTCTTGATGATTCAAAGCATTCTTCATCATCTTCGAAGTGCTCTTCGTCAAAGCAAGCAAAAACAACATTTGATCCAGGAACAAGTGCTAAATCCCTATGATCGATTGTTTTTCCTCGAAAAAATTCTTGAAGATTCAAATGCATCTTCTTCGCCAAATTAAAATTGTTCTTTGTTAAATTCAACCAAAAACACTGTCTGATTCGAGATCAAGGTCTAAAACCCCTCCAATTAAGTGTTTGTCATCAAATAAGAGTAGAAGCTTCATGAGTGTTCTTCATCAAATTCAAGAACATTCATCCCAAAAATATCTTTTGATCCAAAACAAGATATTTTTGTCCTTGAATAAACGTTACAAAGAGGAGAATTGGAGGATCAAGTCCAATGTGTCTGAACAAATTATATTATATATCACTTTTGTGTTAATAAAATTATTTTCACAAGATTTGATATTACAGGTACACATATTCAAAAAATTATTTTTATTGACTTTCTCCACCAATCAAAATGAATTATTATACTTTTTAGTGTATAAATTAAATAATAATAATATAAATAATATATTGAATTTACTTTCTTTTTAAGAGTTTGAAGATAGAGTTAGGACAGATCGAAATATAATGTGTGAAGATAGTCACGTGGTGAAGGGAGTAATCTTCTTCCCATGTCTTCTTTCATGTCAGTGAATAACATATTTTGGAAGAATAGACTATATGGTTGTGGAGTTAAAAAATAAAATAAAATACTTTTGGTGTCTCACAATAACTTGCAAGGGTGGAAGGGCACACTTATTTGAAAAAAAAGTGGAATAAAGTAAAAAGATTATATTTTGAGGGGTAATTTGGTATAATTTTCGGTTTAAAGTAAAGAAGTTAGTTAGATAATATAGTGTAGGTCCAAAAAGTAAAAAAATAATCACATGTTGTACAAATATGTAAATATTGTGAGAGTTAAGCTTATTAAAGAATTTTCTTTTTAGTTGTGTAAATAGTTGTGGGACGTCATGAAAAAAAAAATTGCAAGTTGTTGTGGAATGTGGTGAGCATATATTATTGACTATTATGAGAGTACATTTTTTTATTTTTAATGTGAGAATAGTTGAGGAACATTCAAATAAGATAAATATAAAAAATAGTTGTGGGACGTACGAAGTTTGTAAAAAAAATTTGTATCTATCTAATTTTTTTTTTCGGTAAAGGAAAATTTCATTCAACCAAAGGTATAAGGTATACCCAACCCGTTTACAAAGAATTATACATTAACAACTTAGAACCATTCGTGGATTAGCCAACCAATCATTAAAAGAAAATTTATAAAATTCTAAACTCCTAACAGAGAACCAATTCCACAGTCTAAACTTAATATCCTCCACAACTTTATCTATTGCAAACTCAACACCATTGAAAATCATCTCATTTCTTCTTTTCCATAATCTTCATGCCACACAAAGCCAAACAATAGTAGCAATGTTTTTACCAACCTTACCCCTCAAATTACGACTTTGAGCAATAAAATTAGAGAAAGCACATGAGTGTAAAACAGTGGAGATCCCAAACCAATTATAACATTTCATCCATACCTTGTAAGAGATGTGACATTCAAAGAAAAAATATCTTGCATTTTCTTCATGATTTCCGCATAAAGTACACCTCGGATCGATATTCAAACCAAGAATGTTTCTTCTCATCAGATTTGATTTTGTCCGTAATCTATCCCAAAGCATTCTCCAAGCATGAGCGATGACTTTCAAAGGAGCAAAACTTTTCCAAATTAATTTAAAACCAAGCTCCTTCTCTTGATCAATCGTCCCGGTTTGTTGTTGATTAATTAGAAGATCATATGCATCTTTCGTACAGAATTTGCCCTTGGTCGATCCTGTCCATCTCCATGAATCATTGCCACCTTGCCTCACTTGAAACCTGTTGATCAAGGAAATTAAAGTGTTATATAACTCCATATCACGCCCACGTAATTCCCTCCTCCATCTCAACTTCCACGACCAAACCCCCTCCTCCCAACTCCCTACTTCACCTACCCGACAATTCACATTTAAGCTAAGTTGAAATAGACAAGAAAATTTCAGCTTTAGTGATTCTCTCCCAGCCCATTCTTCATCCCAAAACTTTTTGCCCATCCCATCTCCTATCACTCTCTCAAGTTTACTTTTGAACCAATCACCTTCCCCCCGAATGAACACTTTACCACCTCTCTCCACCAACCCGACCATCTATTCCTACCTCCTCTAACTTCAAATACTGACCCAGATACCCTCTCATCTCCATACCTAGACTCTACTATCTTTACCCACAAGTTATTCTTGTATCTATTGTATTCTAAACTTCTTTTTCTATTAATGTGTTTCCATTATCTGGGAAAATTTGACTAGAAACTAAATTTCAAGGATAAAATTTATAATTAAAACAAGCAGATAGATTGAGTTGAGATAAAAGTACGACTACGAAGTTGGATATTAATGCACTTAACTCAGGGTGCGACGTTGAGTTTTCAAGATTGTGAGTCAAATTTAAGATGTTTATTAGATTTTTTAGAAAATGATGTTACATAATGATTTAATTGCAATTGCAATTACGATCAATTCTAATATTGTATTTTAAATTAAACTTTTAGATCTTATTAAAAAATTTCCAATTTAATCTTTTTTTTGTAGGTATTGGTAAATCTTTTACGTGGCCACGATCTACAAAAAATTTAATGTACGTGGCAAAAAGCTTAAAATACGCGGCAAATTTTAAATTTAAAATTTGAAATTTAAAATAAATTTCTAAAATTTTATATTTCAATTTCATTTCGTGAACAACTAAACCTAGGTAGATCACGAAGAAATAAAATAGTTAACTTGTAAGTTCAAAGTGACCTAAAATTATACGGAGGTAAAATTTGAATCATGACTGGTGATGAAATTAGATCATAATTGAAATTGGACTGGGGTGAAATGTCAAAAGGTTCATATTATTCGTCTTATTCATCACCTAATTTGATTTTGAAGCATTGTAGTCATGATATTGAGGCAACACGATGATATTGTAGTCATGTATTTTCTTCCACTTTCACATACAGACTAGCTGAAACTGTCATTCTTACTGGATGAGAAAAAAGAAGATTAAGAACTATATCTTTTCCTCAACTGTAGTATGATACCACGTCTATCAACCTAACCAAAAAATTTAATTTTTTTCAATGTACTTTAAGTTTTTTTGTAGATCTTGTTAAAAAATTCAAATTTAACTTATTTTTTGCAGTTAACATGGCAATGACCACAAAAAATTTGAATTACTTAATGGCATTTCATCACGTATTTTTCTTAAATTGCATCTTAAACTAAAAATTTGAATCTTATTAAAAATTCTTTATTTATAATATTTTTAGGCAATTAATACTCACAGAAAAATTAATCTCTGCCAGTCTCATACATGGTAATGACCTACAAAAAAATAATAATTAAAGTATGTGGCAAGAGACTTAAAGGCAAAACAGAAGAAAAGAAACTTAAAGTATGTGGCAAGAAACTTATTACTTTGGCCCTGAGAAATACGCGGCTCTAGCCGATGAAGTCAGAGAGCTCCTCGATAACAAACTAATCAAACGAGACCCGGTGAATTTTGAACGTGGTTTTAGTCAAGAAAACCAACAAAACCTGGAGACTATGCATTGATTTCAAGGACTTGAATGATGTCTCCCAAAAGACCACTTTCCAATGCCCCCACATCGATCACCTAGTGGACAACACTATGGGGCACGAGATGATATCCTTTATGGACACATTCGTAGGATATCATCAGACCCCGATGGTTAAGGAGGATGTAAAACACACTACATTCCTCAGTGAAAAGAACATGTATTGTTGGAAGAGAATGCCCTTCGGATTAAAGAATGTATGAACAACGTACCAGCGTCTGGTAAACAAGATGTTCTCTAACCAGATCGGAAAAACCATAGAGGCCTACATAGAAGACATCATTGTCAAAAGTGTCAGGAGAGAAGACCACCTGAGGGACCTCGTTGAGGCCTTTAGTATACTGAGAAATTACAACATGAAGCTTAACCCAAAGAAGTGTCACTTGGGGTTAAGTTTGACAAGTTCTAGGGACATATCGTCAATCATCGAGGAATTGAAGGCAGTCATGACAAAATAAAAAACTATTATGGATCTTGCTAAACCATCAAACATAAAGCAAGTGTTGCGTCTGATGGGATTCCTGATATCCCCGAACAAATTCATATCAAGACTTGGAGACAAGAGCAACCCCTTCTTTGAGGCTATCAGGAAGAAAAAGTTCTCCTGGAACATAGAAAGTCATGAGGTCTTCCATCGCCTTAAAGAGTACTTAACAAAACCTCAGATCTTGTCCAAGCCAGTCTCGGGTGAGAAACTATATCTATACCTCGACGCATCCGAGACAGCCCTGAGAGTAGTCCTCATCCAAGCGGAAGGCCAGCAACACCTACCGATATACTATGTTAGCCAGACATGAAGCGGAGCTGAGGTACACTCCTTTGGAAAGGTTGGCGTACGTTATAGTATGAGCCTGAGGAAGCTTGGCCATACTCACTACTACATAAAAGGGCTTGGAGAGCTCACAAAAATCCACTTAGAAAGCGGTTATGTGAGCTCTCCAAGTGAAAGCTATCTAAGCTGGATTCAGCTTAGAAAGCGGTTCTTGAACCGCTGTAAAATGGAGCTTGGAAAGCGGTTATGAACCGCTTTCTAAGCTCAAATCAATTTTTTATTTATTTATTTCTTGGACAGCGGTTAATAACCGCTATCTAAGCATTTAATTTTTTTTTTAAATCAGTATAATATATTTTATATATTCTATATTTAATACTCCCTCCGTCCCACAAGACATTGCATACTTTCTATTTTGGTCCGTCCCACAAAAAGTTTGCATATCCAAAAGTGGAAACTATTTATTAAACTCCACTCTCACAACACACATATAATATTCATAAAAATGTACCTTTTATACCTTTTTCTTAAACCCCGTGCCCAAAAGACACCGCAATGTCTTCTGGGACGGAGGGAGTATAATATATATTCTATATTCTATATTTTATATAATATATATTCTATATTTTATATAATATATATTTTATATATTATATATTATATATTTTATATTATAAATTCTATTTAATTAATTTATATATATATATATACAATAATATAAATTCACAAAAATAAAATACTTAAAATAAACCAATTAATATTAAAACTTGAACTTAAAACTAATTAAATGTATCATCATAAATTAAATAAAAGTTACATATATCGTCGAACCAAAATTTATACTCATCGATCTAAACTAAAAATCTATTATATAAATACCCGGTCCAATTTAATTTGAATTGTTTGAGTCTTGTATTTCCGTACGTAGAAAGCGGACGTACATAGACAAACTGCAAAATAAAAATGTAATTAGAAATATATATATATATATATATATATATATATTTATATTTAAATTAATAAATTGCCCAAACTAAATACTTACGTCGTCCAGAATCATCGTTTTAGAAGCCTTCAAAATATCTTCAATGTAGTTACAAACAAAAATGTCACAGCTAAAACTATCTTTCTGTTTCGGCACCTGTTGATTAATAATTAAAGTTATAACACATGAATAAATATAGATTGTTTTTCAATATTAAAGTATATATATAACTTAATATTTTTCCACATAATGGTAGTAAATGCTCTTGATGTGTCGGCCGGAAGGCGACTCCGATACATCCTCATCACACTGTTATTATTATAATAAAAAAAATTACATATGCATAATTCTAAAAATAAAATGATCTAATGATATTAAAATAATTAAAAAAAACATACCAGTCCATAAATTGCATAATTTCAGGACGATCAGTATGCAGTTTACCCGGAAGTGGGTCCATATAATATACCACTTGTGTACCCACGTGGACGGCGACCAAAACCCAATGTTCCCTGCATTTTAATAAGAATACTAAAAGTATATTTCATTTACATATTTATATTAATAAATAGTTTGATGACATGTTTGTTCTATGTACTTACCCAACATATGCAGACCACAAAATGAGATGGTCTCTCCTATCATCTCTTTCCATATGTAGTGCAAACATCTGGATATCGTGGGCTTTGTTAGAACCTACGCAGGCAGACACTTGGGGGGAGATGAAAGAATACTTCAAAATGGCCACATTATCTCTTGATAGATATAACTCCCCCAAATATCTTCAATTAATGAAAATACTCATATTATTATATATAAAGAAAATTAAATCTCTAGAAGAATTAAATATGAAAAATCAATAAAAACATACTTGAGATAAAATGCAATGGTAGTGGCACTCAACCAATGGTCGTTGACTACTTCCATAACATTATTCAAACGAATATAGTCTTCCCAACCAGTTACATGAAAGTAAGTAGGAAAAGAAACTACAACACCTTCAGAATAAGCGGGGGACGATAACCGTGTGTACACCAAAGACATTAGATCGTCGCTGTGATGTACGTCTCCTTCCAAAGGATAACCTAGCCGTCGTATGGGCACTGCAGTAGGAGTCTCACTCGGTCCTTTCCTCTGAATAGGCATTGTAGCACGAGGCTCCCTCGTCTTTTGGGGAGTCCGTAATTTCTACAATCAATTTGTAATTGGTTAGTTTAACAAAAATAAGAGAAAATTTAATAACATATATTTTACCTTCTGAGTTAATGAGATCAAGTGGCTAGGCCATTCTAGAAAGTGGCTAACCGCCGTCCCGACAGTGGTCGCCTCATCATTTGGTCTAGGCACTTGGGGAATCGCCCTCTCCCTCAACAGCAAACTCAACAGTAACCCTCTGAAATCCAGGAGTGATAGGACAACCATGAATCACTCCGCTGGAGCTGCTGTGTAATGTCCCTGTGGCCACCAATCATGTAGGATGCTCCAAATATAAATAGCACATGTTTGGTGTCTGTTCCCATAAAAATATAAAGTGATTAATATTTTTAAAAAATTTCAACAGAGTTTCGTTTATATTTATCAAACTCCCAATTAATCAACTACATCAAACAACCAAATCATATTCATCTGCATCAACAATATACAATAAATTTCTCATCCACACCAACAATATACAACAAATTTCTCATCCACACCAACAATATACAACAAACAAACAACAATATACATGAGGGATGTTTTGAGGTGGAGAAGGCGCATCAGCAGAATACATCGTCGAACAACTGTCCTGATGGCTTGCTGCAGTACTCGACGACGGCCCTTGATTGTGTAGTTGAGATAACATCTCTACCTGTCTAGCCAGTGAAGCAACCTGTTGTGCAAGTAGAGAAACTTCACTCCGAGGTGCCGTCATCAATGCTGTCGTTTTCACCCCAAATCCTGTGCCCACCATACGGCCGGGATGCTCCTAACGACCATAAGCCCGAGCAAGTAGATCATCGGGACCGATCATCTGGAGTTCTTCAGGCGTCATGTTTTGAGATATACGGTTCTGAAGTATATAATTTGTGTCAAATAATATAATATAGTTTGTAATTAAAAAAACAATAAATTGATATAAGATTACCCCTTCTTCTATAACTCGTTGTGCACGAGGATCTGGAACTCTCCCATCTGGAGTCTGTCGGGTAGTCTCAAATAACTCGAATCGGTTAATGATAGGGTCAGTCTCCCCAACTTTCCTCTTTTCTTCCTTCTGCAGTAGTGACCAAATGTGTTTTTTGTTAGATATATTAAATATAAATAGTAATATAAGATCCAGTAGTATTCGACTCACCATTTCTTCTCTTATACGTGTATAACCTTTGAAAGATCCTCGATATCGCACCTCCATCGACTTGGCATACTCAGTATTTCGGCGACTTTTTACCTAAATTGTCATAGAAATACACTAAATAAATTAATATCGTGCATTAGAAATAAATAAACTGATATTGATTATTTTTACCTTAAAATCTTCAGCCGTCGATAATCTATCAAATTTTTCCCAATATGGGGCTACCATAGGATTACCAAGGTGATCCGGTGGAGGTGTAGAGGAATAGGTACCAGTCACAGGGTCTTTACTGATTTTTCTCAACCGAGCCCGGAAATTCTTTGCCAAAATCCCACATTTTTGCAGTATTAGTGTCTTCTTACTGGGGTCTAGACCAGAAAATGTTTGTTGTAAACATATAAACAATATAAATTCAATAAGTTCAGACGTATATAAAATTTAATATATTTCATAAGTTCAATGAATATAAATATAAAACTTACCTGTAGCTCTTCCCATATAGACTCATTTATATGATTAAGTG
Organism: Prunella vulgaris; assembly: GCA_026898435.1. Classification (NCBI taxonomy): domain Eukaryota; kingdom Viridiplantae; phylum Streptophyta; class Magnoliopsida; order Lamiales; family Lamiaceae; genus Prunella; species Prunella vulgaris. Next base: position 51,133 of record JAPKLY010000519.1, on the reverse strand, counting down.
CTGGGCTATGCCAATCATTAGCTGGCAAAACAATCGGGACACATCTTCGAACTGCTTGCCCAAGGTAGTGCGACAACTGCGAACTCTCCTTTCCTATGAGCTGCCCATACTCATTAAATTGAAGCTACAATGACATAATATTATTAGGTTAAACGATCAATAACATATTACAATAAATTCAACTGTTTTATGATAATGAAATACCTCCACTGTCTTTCCCTTGGCCCGCTGTCTCTTCAAAGTACTCATTGTAACTACACCCCTCGCACGTTTTTCTCTAGAACTGGTACTCGTGGGATGATCAGTCTCATCTCCACCCCTCTCAGGTGGGCACTCATCTCCACCGAGATCTCCTAAATAGACATGATAATCTCCACCCATGTCATCATCAGGCAGAGGCAAAGACATGATCCTGTACAACAGAAAAAATCACATTCAATATAGTAAATGAATTATAACATTGAATAAAAAAATAAAGTTGCATTCAATATAGTAAATGAATTATAACATCTTACATTTCTTTTTAGCATGTGTTTTTCTTTTTCATTTTGTAGTTAACTTTTCTCGTTCATGTCCATGAATATTAACAAGATCTGGGTTGCCATATTCATCCCCTTCTCTGAACACTCTCTTGTACAGGCGATAGTCAGGATCATCGAAAGAGGGACCAGAAATAGAGAAGTTCTGAAAAGGATCATCAATTGTGTCAACATCTTCATCGATGTGGTCGCTGACCTGGTAACTATCACTAAGCTTGTTCGACAGAACCACAATCGACCATTTCTTGTTAACTGGGTCGGGGACATAGAAAACTTGTTGAGCTTGACATGCCATTATATAAGAGTCATCTTTGTATCCCACATTTTTCAGATCAACCCGTACGAACCAAAAATTATAAACTTGGACCCCGTTAGGAATCCTCACCCAACTACAATCGAAAATGGGTTCACGGTGGCCAACATAGTCAAGTACCCAAATATTGACAATCTGTCCAAAGTAAGTTGTAATCGACTGATACCCTGAATTTGCTTTGATAGACACCACGCTATTCTGCATTGTACTCGTGGCATCATGATCTCTGGTATAAAATGTATATCCATTAATAAGATAACACTTATATGAATACACATGTCTATCAGACATTCTGGACAACCACTTAACTCTTTCTTTCGCTGATTCCTTATCCCGTGACAGACAATTTGTAACATAATCATTGAACCACTTAACAAATGTCCGGTTATGCTCAGCTTCCATCCACGATCTATCTCTGAAGGGAAATGTCTCAGAAAGTACTTGCATGTGAAGATCAATAAAATGAAGCACGTCAACCGTGTTGTGAAGTACGTATAAGTGCATCCGTGTTAGTTCCTCAATACTTACACTTACCGGTTCACCACCAGTAACACCTTCACCTTCAGTCCTGTTGGTGTGTCGAGCAATTGGAAGTCCAATTGCATCGACATTCGGTATAAACTCGGACCAGTACTCGACTGCTTCTTCCACTAAGTATCGTTCTACAATACATCCCTCTGGCCGATACATGTTCTTCACATATCCTTTAAGTACTTTCATGTATCTTTCCACACCATACATCCATCGCATACGGGCAGGACCACACATTCTTGTCTCATGAACCAAATGAATGGTTAAGTGAACCATTATATCAAAGAATGATGGAGGAAAATACATCTCAAGCTCACAAAGCGTCCCCACAATCTGTCTCTAGAAGCCACTCAAAAATCTAGGATCAATGACTTTGCTACTCATTGCCTTGAAGAACCAACACAACTTTGTTATGGTTATGCGCACATTTTCAGGTAAGATAGAACGAATGGCAATCGGTAAAAAGTTCTCCATTATCACATGATAGTTATGCGATTTCAAATTCATCAATCTCACGCCATCATCTGATACAAGCCTCTGTATGTTGGACTAATATCCCTCTCGTACTCTCACATTCTTCAGTGTTTCAAGAAACACTTTTCTCTCATTCTTGGACAAGGTGTGTGCAGCAGGAGGTAAGTACGGTGCTTGTTTTTCTATCTGTTCCTGAGGTGCCAATTCTACTCTAATCCCCATCTCTTGCATATCTATCCTTGCATTGTAACCATCCTTGGACTTCTTATCAGCTAATAGAGTATTGAGCAAGCTGGCACAAACGTTCTTCTGAGTGTGCATAAGATCAATGAAGTGTCTAACATACAACTCTTTCCAATAGGGCAGTTGAAAGAAAATTGATTGTTTCTTCCAACCACAAGCGGGGACACTCTTTGCAAATTTTTTTCCGTACTGTGTGTCGACCTTCTTCATCTCACTCAACACATCTGAACTTGACAACAAACGTGGTGCTTCACGATCCTCAACTTTGCCATTAAATTCAACGGTCATTGTTCTGTACTTATGTGTTTTTCCCAACCACCTCCTGCCATATAGACAGACTTCTTACAATAAGTCAATCGAATGTGATCATTGTTGGTGGTACAACAAGGGCATGCATCTCGTCCCTTCACACTATACCCAGATAGATTCCCATAAGCGGGAAAGTCATTGATTGTTCCAAACAACATGGCCTTCAACTTGAAACTCTCCTCTCTACAAGCATCATAAACATCTACACCCTTATCCCACAACAACTTCAAGTCTTCTATCAAAGGAGCTAGATATACATCTATGTCATTACTAGGTTGTTTGGGTCCTGATATCAACATAGATAACATCATATAAGTACGCTTCATGCACAACGATGGTGAAAGATTATAAACCATCAGAATTACTGGCCATGTACTGTGGTTGGTACTTTGAATACCAAAGGGATTCATTCCGTCTGTGGAGAGTGCAAGACGCAAGTGTTGTGGCTCGTTGCCAAATTCTGGATGCCTCATATCGAATGCCTTCCACTGTGGTGAATCAGCCGGATGTCTTAGCAAACCATCCTTAATTCTATCATCATGATGCCAAGTCAAATGTCTAGCATCCACTGCGCTACTGTACATTCTCCTAAATCTTAGTATTACCTTCGCAGGAGATTTATTTTTTGTATATCGCTTCCGCCCACACTTGGGACACACATCGAGACCTGCATACTCCTTCCGAAATAAGATACAATCACCCGGGCAAGCATGAATTTTCTGATGTGTTAGCCCGATAGACTTGAGCATTTGCTTAGCATCATATGCTCTGGTAGGCAGTACATTCTCATCAGGCAATAGACCACTAACTGCTTCCAACAAATCGGTGAAGCACACATAAGTCAGTTGGTGAGCTGCTTTTAGATTGAACAATATCAATACAGCTGAAAGTTTTGTTGCCTTCTCACATCGGGCCAAAGAGGTAATCCAGCGTCATCCCTTAACTTCTCTGACATATAAGGATGATCTCCCAGATTATCCTCATCCCCACTAGATGTATCAACTCTCGATACATCCCCACGAGATGTATCAACACTCGATACATCTCCAAAACTATCTGCACCCATCGTGTCTACAAACCTAAAATCAGTTCCTATGTTGCTTGAGCTACATCCATCTCTTCTCTCACCATGATATGTCCAAACGGTATATGATTTATCAATACCATGAATCATCAAGTGATCGAACAAATTATCTCGACCACTAACCGTTTTTCCGTTCATACATTTCCAACACGGACATAGAATGTACCGATTGTCGGTGCAGTGTCTAATTGCATGATTACAAAATTCTTCCACCCCATTCCTATACTCATCTGATAATCTATCTGCACGAACCAACTTTCGATCCATATATATATATATATATAGAACTAGAACTAGATATTCCTATAGAAAAGACAATATGACATAATATTTATGATTAGATTCTTGTATAAATTTGACTCAATATAATACGATCCTACATATATTCTATTTAATAATTAATATTTTTAAAAATTTCGGCAGAGTTTCGTTTAGATTTATCATATTCCCCACTTAATCAAGATCCTAGCTAGTGCATCCATTTCCAATTTAATTATAAAATAATCAAACCGGAACGCACATTCTACAACAAACAACCAACAAATTTCCCCAACTCCACATCAACTACATTCAATCAACTCCACATCAACTATATATTTGATGATAAAAATATTCTAATATCTATCAACTACATTCTACAATTCAATTAATATAGATTGAACATCGACCAAACAATTATATCTAAATTAAAAACGTCAAATAAGTACATAATTATTTAAAAAAAGTGAACTTACGATGATAGTGTGAATGTAATGAATCGGATTGAATCTCTATTCTTCAAATTTATCACCTACAAAATTTAAAATATTACTCATTATTTTCGAACAATAATTCTATATTATAAAAATTTTCTAATAATTTCTAATAATTAATCTAGCAATATAATATATTAATCCAAATTATTTATATATATAAAAACTAAAATAAAATTTATTAATCTAACAAAATTTCTATAAATAAAATATAACTAAAATGCATAAAAAATAAAAACTTATATATATATGAATACACAAAAATATAATTAAAATATATAATATATAAATATACAAATATATATATATAATATAAATAAAAAAATAAAAACATTATATATAATACAAATATATAATATATATATATATGCATAAAAATATAATTAAAATATATAAATATACAAATATATATATAATATATAAATAAAAAAATAAAAACAATTTTTACATAGTACAAATATATATATACAATTATATAACCTACGTAACATATATATATATATACAAAAAATTATATATATAATATAGAAATGTATATAAAATACAAATATATACATATATATATACACACACGAAATATATATATATATAAAAATGAAATATATATAATAGTAAATTACCTAAATGGGGAAGAAATTTCAAAATTAGACCGGTGGGATGGCAGCGGCAACAATGGGGGAGTCCACGGCGGCGACGACAGCGGCAATGTTGGAGGAACGACGGAAATCGACGGAGGGGCTGAGTTCAAGCCATTTTCACGCAGTGGAGGGAGGAAGAAGGAAGAAAGAGGAAGAAGGGGAGGGGGGCGGGTCGATTTGACCTAATGGAGGCTCATAGCGGTTCTGAACCGCTTTAACACGCATAGCGATTCTGAACCGCTTTGGTCATAGCAGTTTAAAACCGCTTTAAGGCTTATAGCGGTTGACAACCGCTTTCTAAACTAATTTTTTTTTTAATGTGTAGCGGTTAACAACCGCTTTCTAAGTTTTTTTATTTTTTATTTTTTTTATTTTCGTTTTCACTTAGAAAGCTCATTAGCTCACTTCCAAAGCAGACTTTTTCTTGGACGCAGACGGCATTTTGCCGCAAATTCCTAATCCAAGGGCAACGCAAATCTTAACGTTAAATACCATTTGTGGAACAGTGCGTGGCAAATTTGCCACGCACTGTTCCTAACACAAATCCTTTTTTTATTTTTTTATGATTTATATATGTATTATTTTATGCAGTGTATTATATTTTTTTGTGTAAATGTAATATATATTAATATTAAATTAATTTATAATATAATTTAAAAATTAAATATTAAAATATAAATAGTTATTGTTTAAATAAAATTTAAAATTGTAACTAATTATTAAAAAAATATCATATTTAAATTTAAAAGATCACAACATAGCAAATAGACGGATAAAACATAAAAGAAATACAATGCTAAAACACAATAAGAAATACATGATTAAAATACAAAAGCATAACTACGAAAATAAAATGCAAGTTAAATCTGACTAATACAAATTTTAGTACTCTCCGAGTTCACTTTCAGATCCTCCAATATCACCTAAAAATTGCCCAAAGATCTGGGAATGATTTCCAAATTGTGTTTGACTGGAATTTTTTTTCCTTGATTTTTTGTTGCTCAATTCGAAACCATTCTAATCGGATTAGCAATGGTCGCCAAATCTTTATCATACTTTTAAATTCAAATATTCATTATTATTAATTTATTTTATGTCATACAAATTATAAAATTAATTATACATATATAATAATAAAATAAAACATAAAATTTATTAAATTAAGAATATTCTAAAAGAATATTCTCTTTTGAGTTAATATTTGAGTTTTATGATTGAAGATAATTTTACTGTTGGTGGCAAATTTTGTAGCAAATATGTAAATTTGGTGGCAAATTTGCCACAACTGTTGGGAGTGCTCTAAGTGAAGCTATGCAAAGTCATTTTTGTAGTAGTGACTTCTTCGATAATCAGGTGGAGGTGCTCACGAATTTACCACTCAGGTAGGTACTCCATCGGCCTGACACTAACGGCCGTCTACTAAAGTTTGTATATTTTATTATTTTTAATGAATGGGGAGATAATTATTTTAATAATAATATATATTTTATAAAAGTAATTAATATTATTTAAAAAAATATTTGAGTTTTATTATCAAACTGATTCTTTTTTAATTTGTTCAAAATTATGGTCACTTCTCCGTTAGAAGTGGTACATTAGCTAAAATTTCTTTATTTTAATACACATTAGGGTTAGATATGTTTAAACATTTTAGATGAAGTCATTATTAATAAAGAGAAAGTCTTGTTCACCAATTTAGCTGTACAATTCAAAATTATGTTACTTATTTTTATTAAATAATATTTCATCTGTCCCAATTTATTTTTCATAGGGAACAGAACACAAAATTTAAAAAAAAAGTATGTGAGTGTAAGTAAAATAATAATATATAAAAAATATATTTTATTAATTTTTGTGAGGGTAAATTATTTCCTTTTCAATTTAAGGTGTGAAAAAAGAGTTGGGACATCCCAAAATAGAAAGTGTGAAAATTATCTTGGGAAAAATTTAATATTATTATAAAATTAATAACTTTTAATAATAAATTAATACTATGAAAAAATGCACATTAAATACAAACTAATTTCACAATAAAAAAAATTGGATCACCGTAAAAATTAGCATCAATGTATAAGGGTGTATAAGGAGGAACTTTAAATTTTCCCAATCTTACAAGAATTTGCACATTTTTTTATTTGGATGTTCCATATAAATTTATATATACTACTAAAATAAAAAATATTAATTTATCTGCACACTTACAGAGCACTCACTAACTACTATAATTATGCAATATTCTTCTCCTAAAGTAATTTTAAACCAATTGTCCTCACATTGATTATTAAAGTTTGCACTCTTATAAAATTAGTAACTAGAAGTGACCATACAGAATGAATTTCATTCCAATAAAAGTCTATATAAGTTGACATAATTAATATATTTAAATTAATTTTTTTTGAAACACACTAATTTATGAGTTGGATGCTTTATTTCATCCTTTTGGATAAAATGTCCATTAATTAAATAATTTAATACGGATAAATGTATTCCATATTACTAAAAGTATGAACTTATAAAAAAAATATAAAATTTTCCACTTATATAAACTATTTATATTAATTTATATAACATCCCCTCAATTTAGTGGGTTGGATTATCTATTTTTTTAATGAGTAGTCGGATGAATAATTTAATATAAATAAAATTATTTATAGTGAGACTTAACCTTATACTTTTGACTTTTATAACAAAACTAAATTTCATTTTGTTTAAAGTTTAAATTTATAAGAAAATATAAAATTAATTAGTTTATATTAATTTCTCAAACACATACAAAATAAAAGAAATATTCATATTAAATCAAGATATATAAATAAAACAGAAATTTTGAGAAAAGAGCCTATCCTTAAGTGTTATTTTTTTTTAAATGTTTACACTTATATATTCCTCTAATTGGAAAATCTTAGGCCAAGAAATGACACTGTATCAAATGCGCCATAATATAACTGTTATTAATTTGTAGTATATTTTTTAATAGAATGCAAATAAAAATAATAACAACTCATAAATAAGTAATTTAGATATTAACGAAGGTATGTCCTGATCACATAACAGGCATTAAATCATTTAATATGATATTATCTATATTAGAATTATCATTAATCCTGTATTATTTTGTTGGGTAAGTAATTTATACTCTTTCGGAAAGTAATTTAAAATGGATTAACTATACAATTAATGACCCTGTTTCTTATAATATAATGTACCTCATGTGGACAAGCAAATTAATAAATATAAATAGGATTAGTCTTATATGCACCAGTTACACGATGCAACTCAAGTTCATTTTTAAAAAGTTAAACAATTTATAACTGAAAAGTTAAACAGTTTATTACTGAAAAGTTAAACTATGAAAGATACACTTTTCAGTAATAAACTGTTTAACTTTTCAGTTATAAACTGTTTAACTTTTTAAAAATGAACTAGAGTTGCACCGTGTAACTGGTGCACAGGAGACTTACTCATATAAATAAAGTAAGTGTTTTATGGGTTTACAAATGAATTTAATTATTTATGAGAATAATAATAAAGTAATAATTTTATAAAAGAAATAGTAATAATTTTGACGGATGAACGAATAAAAAAATGTGCATATTAAATGAATTGGGGGAAAATTATTTAAATAATAATATATTTAATAGAAATAATTAATATTGTTTAAAAATAAATTTGAGTTTAATTATGAAACTGATTCTTTTTTAATTTGTTCAAAAATTATGGTCACATTCTTAATTAGGAGTGGTACATTGGCTAAAATTTCTTTTAATGTACATTAGGATTAGATATATATGTTTAAATATTTTAGATGAAGTTAATATTCACCAATTTAATTGTACAATTCAAAATAATATTACTTATTTTTAAAAAAAATACTTACTCTGTCCCAATTTATATTTTATAGGGGACAAAACACAACATTAAAAAAAAAAAATATATCAGTGAGAAATTAAATAATAAAATATAAAGAGTATACTTTATTGACTTTTGTGGGTGTAATTATTTCCCTTTCAATTCAAAGTGTGAACAAAGAGTTGGAACATCCCAAAATAGAAAGTGTGAAATTTTCTTGGACAAAGGTAGTATAATTATCGAATTAATAATTTTTAATAATAAATAAATACTTATATAAAAAATGCACATTAAATACAAACTAATTTCACAATTAAAATTTGGTTCACCGTAAAAATTAGCATCAATATATAAGGGTGTATCAGGAGGAATTTAATACTCCCTTCATCCCACCGGAATTTGCACATTTTTTTTCATTTGGACGTCCAACATAAATTTGCACACTACAAAAATAGAAAACATTGATTTTCCTGCACACTCACAAAATTATACATATGTATCATATACCACTACTCTATATATAATATTTTTAAAAAAAAATGTGTCATCACATATAATACAACTTCCTGGGATGGAGGGAGTAATATAAATATAAATAAAGCTAATACTCAATTTGTTCCATTTTAAATTTCTCAAAATAAAATAAAAGTAAGATCTTTTTTCCACATATCCAAAATGGCAAAAAAATCTATCTTTTCAAATTAATCCCATTTTAGATTTCTCAAAATAAAATAAAAGTAATATTTTTTCCAGATATCCAAAATGGCAAAAAAATCTATCTTTTCAAATTAATCCTTTATTAATATAATTTATTTATACATTATATCTCAATATAGTTTTAAAAATAAATTCATACTATAAAATCAACGTGACAGAGATAGTAATATTTTATTATTACGTGTAAAATTCGACGTGTGATAATTTTTATGAGAAGAAAATTATTTTGTACTATTGCCACTAAGTTTTAATTTTTTATTATGAGTTAGTTTTATATGAAAATAGTTGATGATAGATTTATTATAAAACTATTTTAAAGTATTAAATATTTAATTAAGATTATTAAAAAGTTTAGCAAAAATATTAACAATAATTAAAATATATGATTTTAATTATCCAATTTTTTATACTGCTGATGAATAATTTCCATACAAAAATTTTTCCACAAAAACTTGTGTACAATATACACTTGAGATTTTTGGTTTAATTTTGACCAAACTCAAATTCAAATACTTGGTCTAAAACCCAAATTATAAAACACAGGTCTAATTCGGGTATTAAAAAAGCGTCATATTTTAACCACCATTTTCATTCATTTCATTTCGATCAGTTGCTACTTGAAATTCTCTCTACGATATTTCTTTTCAATTACGTCACTTATGTAGGCACACGATTCAAAATTTCTTGGTTCTCGTTTTTTATTCAAAGTAGCATTTTCGATCAAGTTGTTTGTCATCGTTAACTATTTTTTAGGTATATTTATAGCAGTCGATTGTTGCATTATGTATAATTTGATTTTTCTTATCATTTTTAAGGTTTAGATCGTTAAAATGATGAAGAGAAAAGATATGGTTTAGAGAAAGCGGCCCTAATGCGAAGAATGCTACTCCCTCTGTCCTAAGATAAACTTCACACTTTCCTTATATGGACGTCCCAACTCTTTCTTCACACCCCAAAAAAGGAAACAACTCACACTTACAAAAGTCAATAAAGTATACTTTTTTATATTTTATTATTTAACTTCACACTCACATACTTTACTTTTTCTTAATATGCGTGAAACTCCACTTATGAAAAAAATGTTGGGACCGTGGAAGTATTTTGTATCAAAAACCATGACATCTCCATAAATTTTATAGTCTTCCACCATTCATGAGTCTATCCAAAAAATACTCAAGAGTCTCCCATCTTCATTTAGTCTAACTTTGTAGGACTATTTTTCTTCAAATTCTTGTTTTGCCATCGTGTCAATTAAATTACTAGCACCACTTCCTTTAACTTGTTTCATTTTCATTCTACTCACTAGGTTGTAATGGTTCTTCATTGTGTATCCCAAATTTTCTTCACCACCAATTTCATGTGTCATGTATCAATACGAATTTATTGCTCTCAATCTCGAAAATAGCATATCCTCCCTCTATAACCTTACTTTTCACGTTGTAATTTGTCTTTTCGAAGAGTGCAAATGACTCTATTATGTTCTAGTTAACAGATGATTGTGTTGTATTTCATGCTGCATAACTTCATATTTTCCATCGTCAGTCCTTTTGATTACCATTTTTGCATTGCACCCCATTCTTGTAATTTCTATACTCCATTTTTTTTCTCGGATGTAACAGTGCTTGAACTATTGCCATTTGTTCTTCTTAATCCAAAAAAAGAGCACACAAACATCTTACCCAACAACAAAGGATTCTCACCTGCTGAAAATTTATTCGTTAATTTAAGAACATTGAATCCCAAACAACATGCATGCATGCAGTATGATTTATACATTTGATCAATATTATCCTTCTCCAAACCAATTAGATAACCTCTTATGCACTAGATCCTTATTTAAACACACAAAAAACATGTATAATATAATGTGTGCAATAAAATAGAATAAAGTACTATAGGAATATATAAAGAATACCCTAAAATATTACGTAGTGATAACATATGAACAACTAATTAATGCCCCATAATATGTTTAAGAATATCTTAATCATTTATATGTAATACCTCATGAAATATTTAGTAATATCCAAAGAACAATTATTAATACCGAAGAATAACTGTAATACCCCATTACCACATTCAACAATACCCAAGCATTAATAACCCCAATGAAAATTTATCAATATCTGAAGAACAATTATTAATACCCGAAAAACAATTTATTAATACCCTTTTATTCAACAATATTTCAAACATGAATTAAGTTATACCCAAGAATTATTTAAAAATACTACAAAAACAATTGAATAATGCCTGCAGAGCAATATCCAATACTATTTTTAACAATTCATCAATATTAGTTAACAATTATACCTTCTGCATTGATTGACTCTGGTTCTTCAACTAACACTATGCACCTTGAGCTCAAATATTTTTTGTGTTGTTCTTCCATTTCTTCGCCAGCAATCGCTGCATTCACGTTGATATTAAGGTGGTGTTTGGTAGGGTATATTATCGATATAATATGATTTTTTGTACTGGCTTATCTTGTTTGGTAGGGGTACAAATTTTATGCTGACCCGTTTTTTATACGGCCGATCCTGTAAAAAAAGATGTCATATTACACCCTTTCACTGTTCACAATGTAATAAATTATCTCACCATTTCCACCTTACAATTTTTGTATGACTTGAATAATAACTTTTGTTCTTATATATCTACATATTACACTCTACCAAATGAAATTACTTTTTCTATCTCTATATTATGCCCTACCAAATGAGATTACTTTTTAGGACTAATTTTATGTAACTTTTCTATTACACCCTACCAAATAACATTATATGGATTTTACTTAAAAAATTTATAACTCCTAATATTACCTACCAAATATCCCCTAAGTTTAAAAACAGGGTTGACCCGATTTTATGTGAAATCTTTGAATTTTTGGTTGGATTGGACTGATCAAAATTAAAATTAAAGCCCAACTTTAAATGCATAGGGTGCATGTGGGTCCATCCAATAGATATATAATTTTGTCGAGTAAGTCTCTTGTACACCAAGTGCACGTGCAATTTAAGTGTATTTTAAAGAGTCACACAAAATATAATTGAAAAGTCACACATATTATTACTAAAAATATATTTTTAAAAATATAATTTTAATAATAATAAGTATGAATTTTTAATATTAAATAATAAATTTTAAAAAATACACAATTTTGTCATATATTTTTGACAGGTCAGCGTGGGGTCCCACGGGTACGGACATTTCCACCGCGCGTATAAATCCAACTAAAACCCCCTTCACGGCCCAAACCCTCGCTTTCATCACCACCTTTTCTCTCATGCTATTTTTTCGCTCTCTAGAAATATAGAAATATATTTCTCTCTGTTAAATTTCAATATTTTTATACCATAATTCCTTCGCCTCAACCTGATGCGGACAATTCAATCTCAGAGCTTGTAAAAAGCTTGTGAAGATTGTGTCCCCTTTTTTGTTTTTCGCCCGTGAAGTACGCTGAACAGAGTGTTTGGAATGCCGGCGGCGGCGGGGTTAGCAGTGCAGGGCGATCGGGTTTCTGTCAATCCAATGGTGGTGCAACAGCCTCAGCTTCCGATGGCGTCGGAGGCGTTCGCCAAAGACGCCATTATTGCGTGGTTCCGCGGCGAGTTTGCTGCGGCGAATGCCATCATCGATGCGCTCTGCAGCCATTTGACGCAGCGGGAAGGTGGAGCGACGACGGAGTACGAATCGGCTTTCGCTGCAATTCACCGCCGTAGATTGAATTGGATTCCGATTCTTCAGATGCAGAAATACTACTCAATTGCCGACGTGACGCTGGAGCTGAAAAAAGTTGAGGAGAAGAAGAGATCGGAGAGTGCAGAGGTGGATGTGGAGAAGATTGAGCAGGTACCTACCGGTGGCTGTGAGACGGCGATCGATGATAAAGAGAAACAGAAAGAAAAGAATCCAGAAAGTTCGATTGAGAGTGATGAAAATGGCGGAGGTGAGGTAGTGGATGAAGATTTCACGTCCGAAATTACAGATACAGGTATTAGTTCAAATCTTAGATCTTCTTCATTTAATTTTGGAAAATCAATTCATAATTTCGACAATTCTGAGATCAAAGATCATTTCATTGTGATCTGACATCCCAATCCTTTTGTTTTTGCATTATAGATTTCTCTGTAAGTTCTTCGTGACTATTCCAAACATAACAGAGCACGAATTATTCTTTTCCTTTTTTCTGAATTCCGTGATAAAAGTGAATTCTGTTACTTCCAGTGATTGTGATTTAGACCCTTTTTCAACCGTAAGAATCAGGAATTTCCACGCGTGTGGTTGTCTCTTATTTCACATTTTCACTCAATTTCGCTTTCAATTCCAATTAATCCGCTTAATAACTACGCATCTTCATTTTAATCAAAATCGACTTTCCACCCCCAAAAAACCAGACCCTATCAATAAATGAACTTCTCTCCTCTCTTTAATTTTTACCTCTTTTTCTGATGTAAAAGTGGTTGGTATTTTCCCGAGAATTTTATGAACCGATTTAGAAAATCGAGGAATGATGTCATGTTAGTTGAGGCAGAGAGTTGGGGCTGCGTTCAGAAACAGCAGAAATTTGGTCATTTATTAAGGTCCACCTGGAGATGCGTGAGGTGCAATTAAAACTATATTAGGATTATTGGACCTCTTTGGGGCGGCGGTGTTGGTGTGGTCTCAGCATCAGCCGCCGTCTTAGACGGACGGCCACCTCAAGTTGGCTTTTTCTCCATGTGATTGGCCACGTGTCCGCTCCCACCTATCGTGGGATGTTCGGATCCCTATGTTTGTTCTCGTTACATTTCTGGTGTACATATATACACCTACAGTATTATACTTGGTTGCTGAAAAATTATTAGTTAGCTTGAAAGAGAAATATATATTTTGAATTATTGGGGTATATGATACGTGACTAAAATACATTTAATTTTTAAATTCATCATAGTTTGTTTGACCTGTTTATTTCACCTGATGTAGGATTTATAACATTTTTGTTTGTATTCATTGCGTCGTGTAGGACTTCGAAATTGCTATTTAAGCCCTTATTTTGGAGGTGTTTTGATCACCTTCACAAGTCAAAAATTGTGAGAGAAAAACTTTGAAAAATATAATTATGGTCCTCTCACTTGAATTTGCAAAAACCCCTTTTAGAACACCCTTATTTAGGTCTTTAAATGCTCCTACCATTACAAGGTCGACATTACACCGTTGACTTAACAATTTGTTCACTCGTTCTTTCATCGCGTGTAATAATGACAATTTTCTGTTTTGGCTTATTGGGTCGAGTTACCATTTAGCAACAATATTATTTAGAGGTGTGAATTTATTGAATTGATAGAAATGGAAAAACAGTTTAAAGAAAAGGTTGTTCAATTTCTTTGGAGATATTTTAGAGTAAAAGTTCAGATTTTTTTTTTAAAGTGGAATATTATTTGTTGCATAGGAAATATTCCAATTGAGGTATGGAAGTGAGAAGATTTTTTTATCGTTATTGCTAAACAAAGAAATATGAGAGGAGGAATTGAAGTTATATACATTTTAAACAGAAGATAAAGATTTAAAAATTATGCCCATTCAGTGCTCTAGAAAAGGCGTTGGGTGCTGCTTTCCTTTTTCGTTTGTCTCGGTGTGATAGTGGAAAATGGTACAGCAAAATTGTGCTATCATATCTTTTTGTAGTAAACAAAAAGATAAGAATGTTACAAACGGTGGTGAAAGGGAAATGATGATGTGTATTTTGTTCTGTTCTTTATTCTGGGACTGCAAATTGCAACTTGCATTACATAATTTTATTTGTTTATTTTTATTATTATTATTTTAATTTTTTTAAATAAAACAAGCGAATGGTGCTCAGGAGCCTATTCGTGTGGGGGAAAGTGCACTCCTGTATATGGCACTACCTATAGGGTAGTCCCAACAGAAATAAATGGTTTTTAATGAACACTGAACGTCACTAGCAATGGACAGAGTTGGTTCATGAATTGCCGGGCAAGTGGTTGCAATTTCTTCTGCCTTTTAAGTTGATATTAAAACTCGATTAACTTTGCAGATTGTCGAGAAATCTTAAGCAATAAGTGCTCTAATGATACCAATAACCACCAACGGCTGTACTTGGTAATAAAGATTGTGTGAATTTATCAAGCACATAATAGAGATGAAATATTAATTGGCTGACATATTAATTGCTTGAGTAGCATTCCTTGATCTTTCCCATACATGCTGATTTATTTAGACTTTACTTTTCTTTTGATCTTTCCCATACATACTGATTTATTCATGAAATTATTATATTTCTTACTCTAATCTCAATGGAAGATAGGCATTCTTTGTTCTACTTATGTTACCTGTTTGAGATTGCCATAGGACACATCATGTTCAAATCCAGTAAGAAGTCTGAGGATTTAGATTGTTAACTTCAATTGATCCGAGACTGGGTAAAAATTGAAAATATGTGAAATTGTGGTAAAGATAGATTCTTACATAGTTTATGATGGTGAAGGTTAAATTGCACCTTCAGAAATACATCCACGATTGCAGTTTTCTCTTTGCTGCCCAAGATAGGAAAAACAATGGGAAGCTTTTAGCGGACTTTAGCTGCTGATTTTTCATTACAGGGAATGATTTCTTGTTCTCTTCTAATACTATTATAATTCCATGCTCAATCCTATTTGATCTGGAATGCAGGTTCGCAAGAAGTGCAGCCCTTAGCAGAACACGTGGAGATATGTTTGAACCATGAACAGTGTGAGGCACGACGCTCTCAGATCAAGATGACGAAAGGGTTTGTAGCAAAGGAGCCAGTGAAAGGGCACATGGCAAGTCTTTTCTCGACTACAATTCTTTCCCATTGTTAAAGCATTGGTTCTTTTGGTGACAAATAGCTACAAGGAGGATTGCTGATGGTATATATTTGAACCAAACTTGCAGGTGAATGTTGTCAAAGGTCTTAAGTTATACGAAGACATATTCACAGATGTTGAGCTGTCTAAATTGAATGACTTTGTGAATGAACTCCGAGTTGCTGGTCAGAATGGTGAACTCTCAGGTGGATCCCGTGATTCGTGATGCTTTTATAGTTAGAACTAGTTGTTTCCTTTTGGGCCAGAAGTTATGAGATTGTACAGGGCATCTTCTATAGGTTTGCTTGAGCAGGTTTGGGCATTAATTTTTACTTTAGTACTAAACATTACTTTCTATGGATTGCACAGGGTATTTGCTATTATCTCCATTGCCTATGATTTTCATTTGACTTCCCAAGGCGCAATTTATTTGATACAACCACACTCTTTCTTGTGAAATGCAATCTATTTTGTTGCTCTGGTCTCTTCTTTGTCTAATTCAACACTGCTGATCGTCCACAGGAGATACCTTCATTTTATATAATCAGCAGACGAAACGAAACAAGAGAGAGTTGATCCAGTTCGGGGTTCCCATTTTCGGGCAGGTTAAAGAAGATGAAACAAATAAGTTCCAGAAAAGTATGGCTGATTACATTCTCTTCATATTCATATTTCCAAAATATCTTATGATACTTACAAGTACTCAGAAAACTTGTGATGAATTTACAGGCTATATCGAACCAATCCCTGAACTTCTCCAACGTGTAATTGAGCACTTGACTCAGTGGCGCTTGCTGCCAGAAAGTAGGAAACCAAACAGCTGCATCATTAACTTCTTCGACGAGGTACACATGTTACTGTACTTGAGCTCGTCTTCCTTCTAATCTTAATAGTTATTCCAATTCAATATCTTCTCTACATATCGCTGTCTCCATATTAGAAATATATTGAACCAAATCAATATTTAATTGTGCAGGGGGAGTATTCTCAGCCTTTTCTGAAACCACCACACTTGGAGCAGCCGCTTTCTACACTCCTCCTCTCGGATTCAACCATGGCCTTTGGCCGCATGCTAGTGAGTGACGGTGAAGGCAATTATAGAGGGCCTCTCATGCTTCCTCTAAAAGAAGGGTATGTATATATCATAGGTAGGCATTTCAAGCTTCTATTTAGTGTAAAAAATAAGCTGCACTTTGATTCATAAAATTCTCTCAGGTCTCTTCTAGTTATGAGGGGAACTAGCTCAGATACAGCAAGGCATGTTATGTGCTCTTCACTAAATAAGAGGGTGAGTGTTACTTTCTTCAAAGTCCGAACGGAGGTAGACAACAATCCATCGGAGATGAACAGATCAATGACGTTATGGCAACCCGGTGTCCCTACTACTCCGCGCACTATGCCAAATTTCTACGGGGCCATGAATATGATACCCAAGTGGGGCTTACTGAGAGCTCCTCTTGTAATGTTAGCCCCAGTACGTCCCGTAGTTGTGAACTCTAGGAGGGTCCCACGTGGAGGTACCGGGGTTTTCTTGCCATGGAACAGCAGCTCAAGGAAGCACCACGCTAAGCATCTCCCCCCACGTGCTCAGAGAGGAAGGTTTCCAGCTCTACCTCCCCCGGTGGAGTCGCGTAAACCTGAGACAGTTTCCGATTCCGGGGTCAACCCTTGAAAGAGTTTTTCTGTAAGTTATGTTTCTCTCAGCAATATAAATGGGTAAATTTCAGGAATTTCTAGTGTAATTTGAGTTGAGGTGCTGAGGAACGAGTTGTATTTTGTCTTTTCTTTTTCATCTTTCGAAATGACAGTTAGGGTGTTGATGTTGGTTATACATTTACTCATGTTGGAATGGTTTTAGGCTCCAGAAATAGTTGAGCCTGGAATTACAAAAACTGTTGTCAAGTTTTATTGAGAGGGTGAGGTTTTTCTCCTTTGAGGTTATGCAGATATGTTTTCTCATCTTATTTTGTTTCTTTGCTCCAGCAATCTCCTCCTCCCCATCTTATAGTGTGTTTACTAATGTTGTTGGATGGCCGCCCATTTTCAGTTTAGGTCAGTCCAACTGGGTTATTGGTGCTAAATTTTCAGAAAGCTCAACCTAGCCAATTTAATTGAGGTTCAACATTTTACTATTATTGATGCATAAATAAATAATCAAATAATAAATAGATGATAAATCTTTATTAGTGCTTTGTAAATTATCAGGTCAAACTAAAGTTCAGAAAAATTTAGCATAGAGCAGAGCTGAACTGAGCTTCGAACGTTGATTTTTCTAATAGGGTCGAGTTCAAGTTAACACAACTTGATTCATTTACATCCTTAGTAGGTTAACATTGTATCAATTTGAATGTGCATTCAAATGCATTAGCTCAAAATTTGCAAAGCCACCAAACTCAAAATTAGCAAAACGACCAAGTCTATTTTTTTTTTCAACAATGAGAATAAGTTTAAACTTATTAGTTGTTTTTTTAATGCGATTTAAAATAAGTTGATCATTATGTCACTTTGATTTACAATAACATCTTTCATAATCTTTTGTCTTCAATTATTTTATCATTATACAACAATTATTTCTCATTTAAAATGTAATCATCATTCTCATTGTAATTTTTTATTTTTTATTTTCATTAATAAATTTGAACCAAATTTTCCCTTGGTCATTTAAAATGAGAAATTACACTACATACAATAGAAGTGTAGATAGTGATCGTCATCTTGAGAAGATCAAAGGTGACAAGAACGAGTTAAAGAAGTCATAGATCAAACCTATTGCACTTTTAATTGGTTTTCACCAGTAGCCTCAATGGTCGGTCATTGGGCCGAAGAAATTACATATTAAATGACAACCAAGATCAAGTCCCTCGACCTCATCCTACTTACCTACCACCATCATGAACGAGTTCGACTCGTCTCACCAATTTGTGTCACCTCACTCCTACCTCATAAGGACACTATTTGCCTAATTCGTGTATTGCAATTACGCAAGTGTTCGTGGACGTTGTTGTTGAGGCAAGTTGACCAAGTTAAAATATCGAACACAGGGAAACGATGCGATATCAAACTTGTATTGATTGTTTACTAAGGTGATTAGCTAAGGAAAACAAGAATGGTCTTGAATTCTATCTACTTTTGACAAAGAAAAGTAAATGCTAACTATCACCTTTTGCAAAGTGAGCAAGTGTCGGGGTTGTGTGCATTGGAGTACTTCCACTATGGTTCATCTAGCAACTTATCAATCCTAGCATGCATAAGATCACTTAATGTCTTAATCAAGTCTAAAGACTCTATCAAGTACTTAGATCTTTCTACAACACCTAATACTCCATTCGAGAGGTTCTTAGCTCCTAAGCAATTCTCATTGACATAAAAACATTAATACAAACACTTTGTGTGCACACATATCTCAATTAAGAAATTCAATGAATTAGCTCAATTCTCATGTGTTGCTAACTCACATAGGCTCAAAACATCCAAGTAATTACACCAAGAGTTCAATTAATCATCAAATTAGAGAATTAATCCATCAAGATCACTTATTCATGCATAGGATCAACAAGCTACTAAACTACACCATAGTATTCATACACCAATGCAACAAGAGAATTAGACCATGACTAATTGGCAAATCAAATAATAATTAAGCTAATAACATTCATGATTAACACTAAAATGAAAGAAATTACAAGTAATCTTACCAATTGTGTAGTAATTAAAAGAACACCAAAATACCTCCTATGACTAACTCTTGATCCAGAACTCCAAATGCTAAACGCTAATGTATATATGTAGAGAATTCTATGGGGAATCTAATACAAAAAACGGATTAACGATCTAATGGCTGGATGGAAAGTAATTGAAGAAAGAAGATTGAAAATTAACTCCTAACCCAATTGGTAACTTCTCTAATCTTTCTCTAACTATCCAATGAACAAAAGTCTAATGCATAGATGAAAAAATGCTTGAAAATCTGATCCTTGAGGTATATATAGTGCTCACAATGCTTAGACTCATCTGCCCTTCATTAAACGTGCGAAAAGACGACTTTGCCCTTAAGTTAGTGAAAATCCAAACTACCACGCGACCAGCCTTCTTGGAGCGCTCGACCAAGCTTGGTCGCGCGAGCTTGTACTGGTGGTCGTACGGACAAGTTTCATGCTAACATAATGGAAATGCGCGATCAGCCTTCTACGGGCGCTCGACCATCATACTACGGGTGCTCGATCAAGGCCTGTCTCGTGACATCTGATTTTGACTTTTTCCATTTCGATCCTATGGCTCGTCCAAGCATCCCAAGGTCTTCCTTTTGATCATTTAAGCTTCCCCAAGTGCTCAGATAACGTCATCTCGTCCTCCTAATCATGATTTCCTCAATTTTGCTCGATTTCACCTATAAACATAACTTTCTTGCAAAAAAGGGTGAATAACAAAATATATAGCATATTAGGGTCAATAATTCACATAAACCACTCAATATCATACTAAAATAGATCAAATATGATGCAATTATTACCCTAATCAGACACAATTGGTGAAAAGTCATACAAGCTCATGCTTGGGAGGAAATATAACTTTAGGAACAAGTCTCAAGGGATTAATGTGCCATGCCCTACTCACCACATTCATCACATGTCACTGTAGCGAGTATTGTAGCTAATCAATCATATCTTTTTAAAAAAATTATAATTTAAAAAAATATAAATACAATAACTATTGAGATGATCGTTCGATTCAATAATAAGGGCTTGAGACATATCCAGATGCCCTAGCGAAACGATTATGAACCTTATAATAACGATATTGTTGTAATATGACATTACAATCTATTGCAGATATGAAAGCAGTAACCACAAGTGCTTATGATTTTCTCTTTTTGTGAGTAGAATGATAAATTTCACCAAAACTCCTCTAAAATTATATATTATTTTACTCATTGATCCATTTTCTTACTGTGCAATTAAAATTTCTTGTTGACAAGTATTGACATTACAAGATCAATATAAGAAATACATGTATTAGGCTGCAACGTGGTTCCAATATGAAACCAGCACTTGATTGGGAAAAGTCCAGCTGCATCAGAGATGGAGTTTGACTAGAACTTGCAGTCAAAATACTGCTATTAGAGTGTAGTGGACAAAGGGGACCTACTAGAATACTTGACTCAGAACTATAGATGAAAAAATGACCTGACCCATAGCTGCCCCACCCTGATCTGCCTTATTTGGATCAACCTGGTCCCGCCCCATCCTGAAAAAGGGACAGCCTCGCCTCGTCCTGCGCATGGGGCAGAGCAAACATGAGTTTGCACTTTTACTGCGCCCACCTGCTCCGTCCTGTCCCATAGTATATATTATACATATACAATATTTTTATAATATATAAAATACATCAAATATATAATAATTATAATATATAAAATAAATCTTATATATAATAATTCATATATATCAAATAAATTTAAAATTATATTATTTATTTGTTTACCGTAGCTCTAATCTAAAACAAATCTAAAATTATTTTTGTTGAATATGAATTGATAAATTTGGTGCATTATTTTTATTTTAATAAAATCTTTTATTTGTCTAAATTATATAATATAATATAATATTTTAGTATGTATAACATGGGGAAGAGCAGGACAGATTTGCTCACACAAGGCAGGTACGGGGCACAATATTCTGTCTCGCAGCGGGATGTTGGTGCAGGGCGGAGCAGTGGGGCAGAGGCGCGGGGCAGATATGAGTATTTAGATACCCGCCCTACTTTGCCTCACTGCCTTCCCTAGTCAAAACCAGGCCCAAGAGGCTTCCATAGGGATGTAGCAGCAAGGGGCCTGCCCACCTATCCTGCTCGTGCATGTCTTGTAAAGGTCATAATCATGTCAGGGAATAGAACCCTCCATTGCAGTAGGTCAATTACATGACCAGACTACAAAAGGAATGATTGAGCTAAGAAATGATCGTTGGGAGACACATGATGACCGACGATTAGATTGGACCTCCCAACCTATTGTAGCCACCACAGGTTTAAACTAGATCAGAGGTGGGCCACCTTTTTTTACTTCTTATTATTAATAAAGTTTGAGGGACATTGTAAAGTAACATGTAATCTCTATCAAAGAAGGGAAAATAATACTACTATGAGAGCTCAAGTCATCTCTTTGTCTTTGTGAGTGTTTAATGATTTAATATGTAATAGCCACACCCAAATACACTTACTAAAAATCATTATCAATATTTGGTGCTAGAAGAAGGGTTGGTTTTTGCTAGATTTCTACAAGTTTAGTTAGAGGTTCCTTCAAAACGCACAACTTTCCCCTAAAATCCCCATTTTTTGAATCTTCACCTTGAAGGGTATCAATACAAGGTCGTGATGATCGTACTACGAAGGAAGTTGGCGATATAATACTAGAGCCATACCTACGTGGGGCTCAGAGCAGCTCAGGTTCCTCTCGCAAATAAGGACACCCAAAGATTTCCAGTCCGCATTGGCCGAAATCAGGAGAATATAAGAAGAGCTACAGCTGGAACAAGTTACAGTTCGTTGTTTTGGGGGCTAAAATCCTAAGCAAGTCCAGATCCATAAAGAAGTACGCACAGATATGGTCTGACGTAGACATCAAGAATAGGGTCACAACGATCCTTAGCCCATAAACTTGAAGAAAAAATTAATGAAGTAGCCAACTCACCAGCCGCCTTAAGACGAAGGGCAGACATAGTATTTTCTCATCTCGGGGGCTTCTAAAAAACCCCAAAAATCTATGAATCCAATGCGAGCTCTAGACCACCACGATCGGAGGACAAAGAATGAGATTCCCATCAGTGAGTGCTTAGGGTATGAGGGACTGAGAGGATCAGTTAAAAGACCATATAGGTCAATCAGTCCCCACCCAGCCTCATCCTAAAGTGCAAACTAACCTAGGTGCTTAAAGCTCTTAACTTGATTGTCCAGATGCAAAACTCACCACTCTGTCCGCTATTCATTTAGGACTTGGTCCAAACCATAAGTCAATGTGGCCACTATCGGCACCTATGATGTGGACTTGAGCAAATACATGACCTATATGGTTTCCATGTGCATTAGACACAATCCAGTGCAAAATGTTCCCGCCAACGGTGGGTGACAGGGTGTACATCTGGTATACTTCTTTGTCTACGTGTTCAATTATTCATTTTCATTAGCTGGACAAGCTCTTTTTGGAGCAATTCTCCTCGAAGGTTCCTTGGCTTGCTACCTAGAACAGGATTGGTAATATCAGTTGGTGGCCTTAGGCTCAGCACTAAACTCTAGAAGTCAATGGACTAGGATTATCTAAACTCGTATGCTGAATTCCTGTAGCGAGCTAAATAGATTGTCTACAATCCTGAGCTCTTGGCACAACGGTTAGGCAAGTAAAAATCTAGCTCACTAGAAGAGAAGACGGCTGGAGCCCTAGATCTGACCAGCTCGCCAGTTCTAAAAAAGAACTGTTGGAAATTGGTTTGGAATATAAGTGGTTGACCCAAGTTTGACCAATTTTATCATGATATTCCATTGGTGAAAAATGGAATTAAGTTGCAAAATATTAATCTACGTTCGGAGTAGATGAATTTGAAATATTAATTTGCTCAAAACCAATTTCGGGTGAATGAGATATTAATACATGAAGTTAGCAACTTAAACATGTTGAAGAGAGAAAATAAGGGAGAAAATATGGAAATAATCCTTTGTCCCACATAGGAAAATGTGAAGGATTTGGAGTCCCTTATATGTAGACTTGTGTACAATAGAATTAATAATATTCTATGGTATACATGTTGGTGCCTTAAGGTTAGCCCGAAGGGCTAACTCAAAGACCCTCATGCTACACCCGCATGGGCTCTGGCTCGGGCACGCGCACGTTGCACATAGTCGCATTGGGGGCTTTAGAGGCGCACTTTGCACTTCGCACGTACGAGTCATCGCGAGGAGCTGAGGATCAAAGGTTGGAAAAGATGCAGCCCTTCACCAAAAGGCACCACATCTCTTCAATTATTATAAATAAGACCCCAGTGTTCATTCCAGTATTCATTCACAACCAAAATAAGCCTTCTCCTCTCTAAAAGCATTCAAGCATTCTAAGTGTGCATTAGAGTCGTGTCGGGAGTTCCGGATACCCATTTGCGATTCGCCGATAACTTCTGATTTGTAGTTCAACAATCCGAAGTTCTAAAGTCGTTGTATCTTGGGGACGGTTGTCTATGATCCGTATTGAACCAGTGTACGAGGGCAATAACTTCTTACAAAGAGCGAGTGAAACTCGTGCCTCGACTTTGTGTTTCTAAGTCCGTGTCAACACTTTCATCTTCCCATACACACTCACAATTTTCTAACAATCGTAAGATGTTATTTCGTGTATTCGAAGTTGTCTACTTCATCAACTCCTACCCTTCCTCCTGCTCACTCGGAGAAACCGGCCAAGTTTGTCGGTACTGATTTCAAAAGATGGCAATCTAAGATGCTGTTCTACCTAACTACTCTCAATCTCTCTCGATTCTTGAGGGAAGATCCTCCTACTGTGGAGAAGGGGAGCGACGACCAAGACCGGTTGAATGCTCGAGATGCATGGAATCACAGTGATTTCCTATGCCGAAACTATATCTTAAATGGTTTAGACGATACCATGTATTCCGTCTATGCAACCTTCAATACCGCCAAGGAATTGTGGGGGTCTTTAGACAAGAAGTACAAAATGGAGGATGCCGACACGAAGAAATTCATTGTCGGACGGTTCCTCGACTTCAAGATGATCGATTCAAAAACGGTCATAGAACAAGTTCGAGAGTTGCAGATGATAATCCATGAGATTCATGCTGAGGGAATGCAACTTTCAGAATCCTTTCAAGTAGCTGCCTTGATAGAGAAGCTACCGCCTCTTTGGAAGGATTTCAAAAACTACCTCAAGCACAAACGTAAAGATATGGGCCTTGAGGACTTGATCGTGAGACTAAGGATTGAGGAAGACAACCGAAAATCTGAAGTCAAGAGCGACAAGAAAAATGGAGAGGCACGTGTGAATTTGGCTGAGTCTGGGAAGGGCAAAAAGAGGAAACGTGCTGGCAAACAACAGAAACCTGCAAACAAACGGTTTAAAGGTAACTGTTATAACTGTGATAAGCCCGGACACAAATCAAATGAATGTCGACAGCCAAAGAAGACCGATCAGAAGCAGCATCAGAATCAGGCCAATCTTGCCGAGCACAAAGCCCTGAATGAAGGAATGTCTGAACTTGATCTATCTGCAGTCGTGTTTGAGGCAAATCTGATAGATAATCCGAGGGAGTGGTGGGTTGACACAGGGGCTACCCGTCACATCTGTTCAGACAAAGACCTATTCTCCACCTATCAACCAATCAATGGAAGAAAGCTCTTCATGGGCAACTCCGCAACATCAAACGTAGTTGGATTGGGAAAGGTGGTGCTGAAGATGACCTCGGGAAAAGAACTAACTCTTGTGGATGTGCTGCATGTCCCGGATATTCGCAAGAACTTAGTCTCTGGTTCCTTGTTGAACAAAGCCGGATTTAAGTTAGTATTTGAAGCTGATAAATTTGTACTGACCAAAGGTGGTCTATTTATTGGAAAAGGTTACCTTGAAAAGGGCCTCTTCAAAATGAATGTACTAACTGTAAAGCGCGACATTAAGCGCAATATTAATGAAAGTAGTATTAATTACTTGGCTGAGTGTTCTAATTTATGGCATGGTAGATTAGGACATGTAAATCAAAATACACTACGACACTTGGTGTACTTAGATTTACTCCCTGCAATGGAAGTGGATTCACAAAAGTGTGAGATCTGTGTTGAGGCAAAATTGGCTAAAGCACCATTCCATTCTGTGGAAAGAAGTACTATACCTCTAGAACTTATTCACACTGACATATGTGATTTGAAGTTTGCACTAACTAGAGGTGGTAAAAATTACTTCATAACATTTATCGATGATTGCACAAGATATTGTTATGTGTATCTTTTGAAGAACAAAGATGAAGCTATTGAAGCTTTCAGAAATTATAAGAATGAGGTTGAGAATCAACTTAGCAAAAGAATCAAAAGGATTCGAAGTGATAGAGGTGGAGAATATGTTGCTCCGTTTGAAGAATTTTGTGCACAAAATGGCATTATTCATCAAACTACTGCTCCATACTCACCTCAATCAAACGGCGTTGCAGAACGCAAAAATAGAACTCTAAAAGTGATGATGAATGCTATGTTGATTAGCTCAGGCCTAACCCAAAACATGTGGGGGGAAGCAATACTATCAGCTAACCACATTCTTAATAAATTACCACACAAGAAGAGGGATAAAACTCCATACGAGTTGTGGAAAGGAAGAAAGCCTTCCTACAATTACCTCAAAGTGTGGGGGTGCCTAGCTAAGGTTGAAGTACCTAAGCCAAAACAAGTAAAAATAGGGCCCAAAACCGTTGATTGTGTCTTCATTGGATATGCTCACAATAGTAGTGCATATCGATTTTTGGTGCATAAATCTGACGTTTCTGAAATGAACGCAGGAATGACTATTGAGTCAAGAAACGCTGTGTTTTTTGAAGATATATTCCCTAAGAAGAATAGGGAAGAATTAAGTTCACGTAAGAGAACTTATGAAACTGCTAATGGTTCACCTGAGGTTGACAAAGAACCTAAGGTTGATAAGGAACCAAGACGCAGTAAACGAGCAAGAAAAGAAAAGTCATTTGGACCAGATTTTCTTTCCTATATGATGGAAAATGAACCCAGGACAATTCAAGAGGCATTGTCCAGTCCAGATGCACCTCTCTGGAAAGAGGCCATAAATAGTGAAATTGAGTCCATCATGCACAACCATACTTGGGAGTTGGTTGATCTTCCTCCAGGTTGTAAACCGTTGGGATGCAAGTGGATCCTAAAAAGGAAATATAAAGCAGATGGATCAATTGACAAGTATAAGGCTCGTCTAGTGGCAAAAGGGTTCAAACAAAAGGAGTGATATGATTTCTTTGATACATATTCTCCTGTTACAAGAATTACATCCATTAGAGTTCTCATTGCTATAACAGCACTGCATGATCTCGAGATTCATCAAATGGATGTGAAAATAGCATTCCTGAATGGGGAATTGGATGAAGAAATATACATGGAACAACCTGAAGGGTTTGTTGTACCTGGACAGGAGAAGAAAGTGTGCAAACTTGTAAAGTCCTTATATGGACTCAAACAAGCACCTCTCCAATGGCATGCAAAATTTGATAATGTAATGTTATCAAATGGTTTCAAAACCAATGAGTGTGATAAGTGTGTTTACATTAAAGGCACTCAAAAGGAATACGTGATAGTATGTCTATACGTGGATGACATGCTAATAATGGGGAGTAATCATGACATAATCGTGAATACTAAGAACATGTTGAAGAAAAACTTCTACATGAAAGACATGGGTCTTGCTGATGTAATTCTAGGAATGAAGATTTCTAGAACCTCGGATGGAATTGTCTTAACACAATCTCATTATGTTGAGAATGTACTTAAGAAATTTGATGTGTTTGACTATGCCCCGGCTAATAACCCTGTGGATGTCAGTCAACACTTAGCAAAAAACCGAGGAGACCCAGTGGATCAACTGAAGTATGCAAGAATCATCGAAAGTCTGATGTACTTGATGAATTGTACTCGACCTGATATAGCATATTCAGTAAGTAAACTTAGTAGGTTCACAAGTAACCCCAGCAAGATTCATTGGACAACTCTGATAAGAGTACTTAGATATTTAAAACATACGCTAAGTTTTGGAATCTTGTATACAAAATATCCAGCAGTATTGGAAGGATATGTTGATGCGAATTGGATATCAGATTCAAAAGACTCCAAATCCACCAGTGGGTATGTATTTACTATCGGTGGAGGAGCAGTGTCTTGGAAATCCTCCAAACAAACTTGTATAGCTCGTTCCACAATGGAATCGGAGTTTATAGCTTTGGACAAAGCTTGTGAGGAAGCAGAATGACTTATGTATTTCTTAGAGGATATTCCTTGCTGGACTAAACTGGTGCCTCCCGTAATGATACATTGTGATAGCATGTCTGCTATTGGGAGGGCACAAAGTCACATGTACAACTATAAATCTCGACACATTCGAAGGAGACACAATACCGTTAGACATTTGATCTCAAGTGGAGTAATCTCCATTGACTACGTGAAGTCAAAAGAAAATATCGCGGATCCGCTAACCAAAGGC
The DNA here is from genome assembly GCA_026898435.1 of Prunella vulgaris. Lineage (NCBI taxonomy): Eukaryota > Viridiplantae > Streptophyta > Magnoliopsida > Lamiales > Lamiaceae > Prunella > Prunella vulgaris. Next base: position 22,628 of record JAPKLY010000519.1, on the reverse strand, counting down.
ATAAATAGAGATCAAATGTGTATCGCGGTAAGGGGAATGGGGCTAAAACCCACACATTAAAAGGGTGTTCATAGCGGTAACTCAACCATGATGACTGGAGGATCCCAAGAACTTGGTTCAATGAGACAACTAAGTTATGAAGCACTCAAGAATGCACTTGAAAATCATTCTCAGCTCATTCTCGAACCCGCTCAAGTGCAAAATTGCATCCTGACTTGCCTTCAGGAGCATAAAATCCTGCTGACGTGTGGTAAGGATAAACTTAACAGCTTTTAATGATTCCTATATCCCAAGGGTGGAGTAATGCAGGTTACTCTTGATAGGAGATCACCTATATAAGCGTTGAAGTGGGGCCATTTCTAAACTGATGAACTCAGTACACGCTTATGAATCCAAGATATGGTTCAGGGCCAATATGAACAACAACGTGAGAACCAAAGGGTATTAGAGTTGTTGCTGTGTAAATGTCATTGTCTTGGTTTACACAAAAAAGCCGACCAGTTCAAGACATCATGTTCACTGAGTGGCGAGTAAATTCGATGGCATCTTACTAGGGAAGGTTCAAAGCCAGTCGCTACCTATCCCGATGCAGTAACGGTTCGTCGGAGCTTCCTTAAGTAGTCACATGCATTAATTTCATTCATGTGGGGGATTGTTGGAAATTGGTTTGGAATATGAGTGGTTGACCCAAGTTTGACCAATTTTATCATGATATTCCATTGGTGAAAAATGGAATTAAGTTGCAAAATATTAATCTACGTTCGGAGTAGATGAA
>JAPKLY010000519.1:0-21453 GCA_026898435.1 Prunella vulgaris | reverse complement strand
AGAGCGAGTGAAACTCGTGCCTCGACTTTGTGTTTCTAAGTCCGTGTCAACACTTTCATCTTCCCATACACACTCACAATTTTCTAACAAGAACTCTACCTACAAAAGGTGTTACCAATTTAAGCCATTCGAGTCTTAGAGTGTGAAGGTTGTGGAGGTAGTAAAGTATCTTAGTGTACGTGTTATAAAAGACAGGTAATTGCTTAATACAAATCCAAGGAAAATCTACCAAGAACCCAAGAAGTTGATCCCGGACAAGTATTGTTATTACTATAGAAGCCCCGAGCATAATACTAGTGCATGCCCCGACCTCCTAAGCCAGTTATAGTGGTTTGTACGAAGAAGGCAAGCTAGAAGAGTTTGTGAAGAGACTGCAGCCCATGGAGCAACCTTAGGCTCTAGCACTAGCTCCAACTTCGGCTCAAGCCCCTTACCCGTCAATTAAAGCCAACCAAGAGAGAGGCTTTTGCTGCCCACCAATGCCGGAGGTAGGGGACGACCAACAGCCAATATGATTGCCCATGTAGGTGGTTTCATCCCCAAACAATACTCTCTGAAAGTAGCGTCAAAAGAGCAAGTTGTGTGCTATGGACAATGTCCATTAGATCATTGTGCCGGTTAATACAGCAGCCTCAGAAACAAACCTACTCACATTTTGGAAGAAAGACAAAAATGGGGGTGATTTGCTCAAATCATGACTCATTGGTCATCTCAGCAAACATTATAGGGGTAATAGTGCATTAGATGCTAGTCAACCATAGAGCATTTTGCAACATCCTATTTAAAGCAGTCTTCGACCAGTTGGAGCTTAGCCTTCATTTGTAGGGTATATGGAATCATACGACTTGGTGATCTGCAAGGAATTTGATACCACTGTTAGGTCATACATAATTATTAGCTAGGCTAGTTGTAGAGTTAGTCTCGAGTATTGAAGTGGAGGTAAGGGCCATTATAATTAGACTTTGTAATTATCGTCCTACTCTTCTCGTACAATGGGATCTTGAACATGAATTTAAGGCAACTATTATTGTATCATATTTTCCACCCCTTAGGATAAGTAGTTAACTTTAAAAGGTAATCAAAAAACTGCTACGGACTGTAAGCAATATTCTTTATCTAATTTAAATATTATTATTCTTGAAAATTATATTTGTACGTACAAGTGATGTAACCAATATGGAGATCAATCAGCCAGTTGGTGTAGCGAGCACTAGCAAAACACGGTCAAAGTTAGATGAAAGTGAACCTGCCTGCATCCATAAGCATGATGACTTAACTTTTGACGAGATCCAGGCCAATTTGGATTCTCAGATCGACTTTGAGCCTATAGAAATATCTCAAGGAAGTAGGATACCAGTTAAAGATCTACGAGGTTGCAGCTAAAAAAAGGAGAGTCTCCTCAATTGAAGATCGAATCATGGTCCCACTAGAACTAGTGTGTGTGCCTAGATATTTATAGAATTAACCATGCTCGCAAAGATGGCCAAAGAGATGATCAAATTCTTACAAGCTAATATCGGAATATTTTCCTGGTCAGACGAGGACATGGTGGGAATCGATTCCAAAATTTGCTGCCGCAGACCCCAATCTGGGGCCTATCAGCCATAAAAGAAGGAAGTTTGGTCAAGAGAAATATGTGGCTTTAGCAGAGGAGGTAATGAAATTTAAAAACTGTCTAATCGATATGGCCACCCCCGATGATAAGTCTCAATGGGTTTCCAATGCTATTCTTATGAAGAAGTCCAATGGAGTTTGGTTATGCATTGATTTTACAGATCTAAACTCTGCATACCCAAAAGATTACTTCCCAATAACAAAGTTGGTCATAAAATTCTAAATTTCATAAATGTCTTTGCGGGCTAGCACCAAATTCTCCTTAATCTTGATGATCAAAAGCACACATCTTTCATGATCAAAGTATTATTGGATGAGAATGCCTTTTGATCTGAAAAATACAGGGGCGACCTACTAGAGATTGATCAATCAAATATTCCCTGATCATAGGTAAAATGATGGAGGTATATATGGATGACATTGTCATGAAAAGCGAGAAGAAAGAAGATCACATTGCCCACCTGGCGAAAACCTTCCAGATTTTCAACAAGTATCACATGTACCTAATCCCAAAGAAATGCAGTTTTGAGGTATAATTGGGTAAATTCCTCGGCCACCTAGTTAGTTGCAGGTAGGGGTGGAAGAAATATAAAAAATACCGACATACCGCACTTATCATATAAAAAAATATCGAATTTATCAAAAATTTAGGTATACCAAAATTTTCTGTACGGTAAGGTATCGTATAGAAAACTTCAATACGATAACGGTATATAAATATAAAAATTTTGGTATGCCGCGATATACTATAATTTTAATATTGAAAATATTTAGGTATACCAAAAATATTTTGGTATATCAATGTATATCAAAAATATCAAAATTTTTTGTATTCCAAAAATACCAAATACATTGTCATACCGAAATTTTTGCTATGACAACGGTATGACTTTTTTAGTATTGAAATTTTGATATATCGAAATTTGCTCTACCAAAATTTTCGGTATGACAACGGTATAATATTTTTCGATATAAAAAATTTCGGTACGATAACGGTATATGACGAAAAAAATTTCCGTATATCGTACCGTCCACCCCTAGTTGCAGAGGTATTGAGGTGAATTTAGAAAAATTCAACACCATCCTGGATTTTGCCACCAACAGTAACATTAAAGAGCTCCAAAGGATTAATGGTTGCCTAGCCACACTAAGTCATTTCATCTCCAGAATAAGTGACAAGTGCAAGCCGCTTTTCGAGAGTTTTAGAAAGAAGAGCATTGTTTGGACAGCTCAAAGCTAGCTCGTATTTGATTAGATCAAGGAATATTTGTCAAATACCAGATCCTAGTAAAGCTTGTACACAGTGTGAAGTTTTACTTGCACTTGGTAGCCTTAGAGTCGATGATCAACTTGGTGCTTGTACGGACAGAGGGATTGAGTTATCTCTCTTTTTGTTACAACTGCCAAACCCTTCATAATGCTGATTTATGCTACCCGCCATTTGCAAATCTTCCCATAGCCTTATTGATGAGAGTGAGAAATTCGTGGCCTTACTTCTTCGATCATCAGGTGGAGATCTTTACCACCTTGCCATTGCGATAAGTTCTTCAGCAGCCTGATACGCCGGGTAGGCTCTCAAATGGGTATTGAAGATTGTTAAATATGGGATCACGTACCCACCCGGAATAGTGATTGAAGGTCAGGCGATGATTAATTTTATGGTGGAACTCAATTTTCCGGCTGAATCAAAGATAAACAACTCGCCTTGAAAGTTGAATGTTGATAGGTCATCCATATCAACTAGAGAAAAAAAGGGATTGTGCTTATCAGTCCAAGAGGGTAATCATTCACCATGATGATCAAGTTGGATCGAGTTTCATGTAATAAATAATGAAGTTGAATATGAAGCTCAAATTAATTGGCTAGAGATCATTCTGTCCATGCGCTTACAAATGTTCAGTGATTCATGTATTAGATTTCTTGGGAATAGAAGACCAAAAGCAACTAGATGATTTTATACCATGGCTTGGCTAGGAGTCTTATAGGAAAAATTGAGCGAGTATCAAGGTCGTTTCCTACATGGAGAACAACCAGGCTGATGCCTTAGCCCACCTGGTGAGGGGCAACAAATCTCTCATGGATCATAGTCACTAACCTGCTTGCACCATCCCGCTGCCAAAGTCTAGTCACCCAAACAGAGGAATAAGAGTAAAACAAGATCATCGAATATCTCAAAACTGAATATATACTTGCCTGTTGACCGAATACAAGCCTGCTAACTCCAAAGGTACATGGTAAGCCTATAAATGTGATTTTCTTTTCCCTTCCTTCTATGTGTTACACTGAGGAAAGGAGATGAATTCCATGTTTTGGCAGGAATAGTCCCGTATTTGGGGGATTGACTAATTAGTCCCCTAAACCAAACACACCCTAAGGAGTTTGCGACAATCACATTGGGGTCAGGCCCTCGCATACAAAGCAATCGGTTAAGAATACTTCTGGCTAACATTAAAGAATGACGCAATCAAGTTAGCCTGCATCTGTCACAAATGTCAAATCTTTGCCCCGAGTATCATTAAATCTTAGGACATCTATCTTCACACTGTGCCCATTCACAAATGGGGTATCTGCCTAATTGGGCCGTTCCAGGTAGTGTCAAATTCACTTTATTTGTTGTAGATTACTTCACAAAATAGGTAAAAGTTGAAGCACTAGCGACCATCGACCAGGAATATGTGATCAAATTTATTTAGAAGAATATTATATGTCGAGTTAGGTTAACTCAAGTAATTATTTCTAACAGTGACAAGCAATTCAATAGAATGGCAACGGATAAATTTTTTAAGAAATATAAGATCACAAAGTTGTTCTCAACAACATATCAACCTCAATCTAACGGTCGATCAAGTTACAGCTCTCCAAGTGGTGAGAGAGCCCATATTTTCGCTCTTAGAGAGTGATTTTTAAGGGCTCTCTAAGCTACAGCTCTCCAAGTGGAGAGAGCGGTTCACAAACCGCTGTGCAAGCTCTTACTTGGAGAGCGGTTAATAGTATTTTTACAGGAGAGATCTTACGTATTGTGTTAAACCGATTGAGCTACATGACTTGATTGTTATATATTAAACTATTTTATATATGTATCTTATATATATTTACTTTATATATTTATTTTATTCCTTATTAATATATTTTAAATTATTAGTTGTATATATATTTTCTAATTATTATATTAGATATAAAATATTACTTTTAATTATATTATTTAATTAAAATATTTTTAAATAAATTATAAAATAATCACATTAATTTGTAATCTTTTTTACTATTTATTAACACGAGTACGTATATACATTTTCTTGGTCATTTTAATTAATTTAAAATATGAGCACAATTACGTATATATATACACGTTTCTTGATCATTTTAATTAAACTATTTTTAATAAATTTATTAAATAATCACATTTATAATATTTTTCTATTTATTAACACGATTATGTATATACACATTTTTTGATCATTTTAATTAAATTATTTTTAGTAAACATGAGTGCACATGTATGTACATTTTTTGATCATTTTAATTAAAATAATTTTAGTAAAATGGTAAAATAATCATCTTTATAATATTTTTCTATTTATTAACACAATTACGATTATATACATTTTTGGATTGTTTTAATTAAACTATTTTAAATATATTTATAAAATAATTATCTTTTGTAATCTTATTTTACTAAGACGAGTACTTATAATAATACATCTTAATTTCTTGATCGTTTTAATTAAAATATATTGACTAAAATTATAAAATAATAAAAAATTTTAATCTTTAATTTTTACTATTTATCAACATAAGTGCATGTATACACGTAATTGAATGATCATTTTAATTAAATTTTATTAATGTGTATAATTAATAAATTAAAATTAATTAATATTATAATACTATAATATATATATATATATATATATTAAATTAATTAAAAATTTAAAAAAAAAAGTCAAAATCACTCTACACCTTAGAGAGCTGTTAAAAAGGGCTCTCTAAGTGTTCTACCTTAGAGAGCGGTTTTGAAGCGCTTTACTAGGAATTGGGCTTGGAGAGCGATTTTAATTAGAGCTCTTTAAGTGGAGCTCTCCAAGCTTAAATGTGTAGTAGTGATCTATAAGATTATCAAACACATGCGCTTTAAAGACCTGACTTAAGAAAAGAAAGGGCATTGGGCTAGCAAGCTCCCAAGTGTACTATAAACCACTTGTTGCTGAGCGATGGGCAAGACATCATTTGCCCTTGCATTTATAGTGGAGGCTAATATCCCAGCGGAGGTCACCATTGCGAGCTACAGGATATATATCCCAACCCATCAACTAAACAAAAGACAAGTCAATGTTGCTCGAGCTCGAGGAGAGAAGAATGAGGGACGACCAAAATAACATTATTTATAAATAGCAATCCGAAAGATATTTTAATTAACTTGAATGTCACAGTTCAAATGAGGCAATCTCATCGAACAATCAGGTATCCAAAAAATTCTCTTGACCTAAATTCGAAGGAGCCTTTATGGGATGTCTACCCAATGGAGCTTACCAACTCTAGAAGGCAATCCAACCTAATATTCCTAGAATGTTGAGTTGTATTTAGGCCGCAAGTGGCCATGATATTTTCTAATGTAATAGATCGCTTATTTACGACCAAAATATATATATATATATTGTACAAAAGGCGATATTCAAGTCGCGGTCAGAATGCTTAATTAATTATATTTAATTATTAAAGATGATATTCAAGTCGCATTAATTAATTAAGAGAGACAACTAATAGACTGGACTCCTTAATTGTTTTGATTCATTAAAGACGATACTCAAATTGCATTTGGTTAATTAATTAACAGAGAACTCAAATCAGTCAGAGTGCTTAATTAATTTAATTTATTAAAAATGATATTCAAGTTTCATCGATTAATTAAGAGAGATCACTAGCCGACCGGAGTGCTTAATTAATTGAATTTATTAATTTCGAGCCACAATGGAAAATTGGTCGACACTGTCTACTTGGGAGAAGAATGAAGAGAAGAAACTTCCAATAAAGTGAAGAAATTTAAAGATAGGTTTGAACTTGTGAGTATTATATTACACTAACTTATATTATTGATTCAACTTATATTTCAGTATATATATATATACATCTGTGTATAGCGTCCTATTTCAAATTGTTGGAATAAATGACTATCAATAAGAAGCATAGTTGTAAACTAGAACTTGTACAACCACTAAAACAGAACCACACTATTACTTTGTCCAGCTACTTGATAGGTGGCTCAATACGAGTGATGATGAAAGACCAAATCTAAAATCAAAGTTCTAACAAAACTACTAATTCCTTAGACTCCATTTGAACTGAGTGGATTTGAGATATGTGAATTTCACACACAAATAAGCATTTACTCCAAATAAGTTGAATGAATTTACTAATACTTAGATTTGAGTTATATTTAAAGTTGAGAAATTCTAAATTCTCATTAAAATCATGTCATTTAAAATCCCTACTCTCTACCATTTTCCATCTCTATTTCTCCTTTACTCTTTCCCCTCTCCCATCTCTTTATAATCTTTAAAGGGTTAGACCGGCCAGTCCGACCGGTCCAACCGCTACTCGGACAACATACCAAACGGTTCGAAAGCGTTGGACCGCTCTTCTCTTGAAGCGCTCAGAAAGTGGTCAAAAGTGGCAAAAGTGGGTCGGACCGGTCACTAGTTGGACTGGCCAACTCGGCGCTTTTGCTTTATTTGTAAAAAAAATATTGAGTTTTTTTTTTTTTTTTGCAATTTATAATTTTTATTGAAGCCCAAATTTATCATATTTAATTTTTTATTCTGTATCATTTCAATAACGTTCTCTAACCTTATTCTTTCTCAAATTCTTAATCTATTATTTCCACATCTTTCTACTAAATTATCTACAAAGTTTGGACTTGAAATCATAAAATCAAGCTATAATGGTGCTAATTTGGGTACTTTTTCAAATTAAATATTTTTTGTTGTTAATGGTAGACATTTGAGGAACTTGCTAAATATTTGATATTCATATTTTTAAGACATTTGGTGGACTTAATTTTACATTTGATATTTTTATGATATATGACTTATTTTAGTAATGTTAACATTTAATTTAAATTATTAAAATAGAACTTTTAATAAAAATATTAGATGTATATTTATTAGATTTTTATCGTAATCTGTACATATAATTTATTATTATTAGAGAAAACTATATATGATGTCTTCAATTTTTATATATAATTATATATTATTTAATTATGATGTCATAACTGCTTAATCGCTTTATTAACTGTTAGACCCGATCCTTCCGAAAATGTTAAGGCCGTCGGTTTAACTTCCGTTGCCGCTTTTAAAACATATTTTGCAATTCGTGATTTGAAATATATGCCTTCTTGGACGTATTTTTTTTTTAAATCCATTCATTTTCAAATTTATCCATCCAAATAAAGCCTTAATTCCATTTTAGATTGCTCAAATAAAAATGATAATAATTTTAACAAAAACTTTTTTTTATTAATATTAAAAAATGTAAAATTGAGAGTATATTGATTATTTTAATTTTATAAAAGGGAAGTAGTGTATTTTTTGAGGAAGTAATTCTTCACCACAGTAACAACCAGTTGAGTGAGACATATTTTTGTGATGCAATCTCATATATTAAACAGTGTTTCATTTGTGCATTTGAATCATTTTCTTATAGTTGGAATGAAGTTTCATCAGTTGATGAATCACATAGTGAGTAAATGAAATTCGTTTCTGCAGGCTACGTTCCATTTTATGTCACGTTCCTATTGATGATGTCCCCCTTAAAATAAGAGATCTCCTGTGTACAACCAGCTAAAGCCTAAATCACAAAAAGAATGCCCACAGTACAAATAACAGATTGACATAAAAACAAAGAGTTCAATTTCAAAGTTTAAATATTCTTATAATGACTCTGATACTACCAATACCACGCTAGAAACAGAGAGAAAAATGAACGAAATAAAGACGATCCCTTTTGAACATGACCCTCCTGTACTAGATTAGATCCAAATCCGAAATAAACTTAGTCAGTTCGATACATTCTGTAAAAATCATATTTACTTGGTCAGGAGAATTCCACTGTAATGGTTTTCTGCATTATTAATCACCAACTTCCATCATTATTACCATCAACCTTTTGCTGCCTCATCATCATCATCCTCAATATCCCAATTCAAATCCTCATCATTATCACCACCACCACTTGACTGCTTCGGGAGGTCGTCCTTTCTTGGGCTCCCACCATGATCAACGGCCGAGATTCTTTTCCCGCCACCACTACCAGTGTCCTCAATCTCGTCCCACCTCAAGTCCTCCTCCTCGACCTTTGTTCGATGAATAGACACCACTTTAGCATCACTTTTGTCACCAGATTGGCTTTTCTCCTCCACCATCACTTCTTTATCATCATTGTTATCTTGAGATTTCACTTGTTCATCTTCACCAAGTGTTTGAAGATTCTCTTCCTTGGACACATCATCACTTCTCTCTTTGCCATCAGTTTCATTTGCTTCAATAGGCTTCGAGTATTCATCACTTGCTACATTGTCACCATTTCCATTGTGGTCGTCATCATCATCATCATCAAAATCCCAAGAAGATAACTCATCATCATCTACTGAAATTGCCCTCCTCACCAGACTGGCTCTCACACTTTCTTGCTGCTTCAGCTTCTCCACTCTGTATAAGTACCTACACCAAAACGTCTCACCATCAACAACACTCGGAACAACCCTTTGGTAAACGCCCTCCAAAATCCCATTTCCCCCAATCAAACGCTCAATTTCGTCGCTGTAATTTTCCAACTCAAACCCTAATTTCCACTTCCCATAATCTTCCCCATCCTCGGGCTCTGCACAGAAAGTATTCAAATCATTTTGAATTGCGCTCACCTGCGCCTCAAACCGGCTGTATCGAACCGAACTCGTTCCCGGAGTCCCCGATTCGCCATCGGAAAAACCTAAGGATTCTTTTGAAATGATATTCACCGTCGATTTCAGGACTCCGTCGAGCGAAGCCGGCAGCTCCTTCACAGCTCGGCTCGCCGTTTCGCGGAACAGTTCGGTCTCTTTCCGGAGACCCGACCCGAATTCCTCCAGATCTCTGCGGTATATCTCCATCACTGTTTCGGATTGCGTTGCCAGAGTTTTGATCATACCACCCAAACTCCACCCATCATCCGGATTATTCTCCAGGGACGAATTTGGATCGGGTTCGCCGGAAATATCGGGCTGCTGCTCGTCTGATAAAATGGATTTCAGGAAATTCATCGTCTCAGATAACGAATTGATGGATTAAAGGTTAGGGTTTCCGCAAAAGAATATAATTACATCAAGAAATTCATCGTCAGTTGCTTCATTTGAGGATTCAAAACTAAGGTAATGTTTGTTTTAGGTGTTAAAATGATTTTTAACTAATTTTTCAAATATTGGAGGTTTTGAAATCCAAATAAATAATCATGTGTACTATTTTAAAATAATGTAGTAATATGCGTATAATGTGATACTGATAATGAATTTGTATCACTGTCATGTGTAATTACTATCACTGTTATACATATATACTATCACTGTTATAAAAATATACTTGATTTTTCAACAGTGATAATGTATATGCATAACAGTGATAGTAAATATACATAACAGTGATAGCATATACACATGACAGTGATAATTGAGAACCCGAGTTCACCGTGAACCCGAGTGTATACAAGTTTTTGTCTATTTTAAAATTTAAAACGAACATTAACTAAAGATCTGTTCAAAGGATACTAAAATTTAAAATAAAATTACTTATTAGAAATAGTAATTAGTTAATTTGGGAGCTACACTTATGTAGAAATTTCTATAGTAAAAATTACTAAATACAGACAAAAATTAAAATAGCCGACACGCGCCTAACTCTTCTTAATCCCACGCTGATGTATCCCCAGCCCAACTCTCCCAATGATCTCATTACAAACACATTCTAACTCAATTATTAATTAATATAAAAATAAAATATAATTAACTAATTTTTTCCCACCCCTAACCCAATGCCAACAGTAGCTGTTGGCAATTTTTTTTAATTTTTTTATTTCTTTTTAAATTAATATGTTGATTAACAATTATTCATTTAATATTATGTTATAAATAAATATTTATACATATAATACATATTTAATTTTACAATAACACACATTTAATCTTACAGTAACATACATTTGCTCTAATAGTAACACACATTTGTCTTCCAACTTGTGTTACTATATAGACAAATGTGTGTTACTGTAAGGACAAAATATATTTTTATGAGAATAAATATGTGTTTCTTAATTTATTCATCATCATTTTAAATCTAGGTATATTATTTCATATAATACACATGTTATTATATTAAAAAATAATTATTTCTATAAAAATAAATAAATATTTATGAATAATCAACATTTGTTCTTATAATAACATACATTTTGCTCTTGCATTATGTGAAATATTATTTATTCTATAAAAACAAATGAATATATGTAAAATAACAACATTATATAAAATAGTAACACACATTTGCTCTAATAGTAACACACATGTGTCTCTCAGTTTGTGTTATTATATGGACAAATGTGTGTTACTATATGGACAAAATATATTTATATGAGAATAAATATGTGTTTCTTAATTTATTTAGCATTCCTTTAAATTTATGTATATTGTTTCATGTAATACATATGTTATTATATGAAAAAATAATTATTTTTATAAAAATATATAAATATTTGTGAATCATCAATAATTTTTCTTATAGTAACACATATTTTGCTCTTGCATTATGTGATAAATTATTTATTCTATGAAAACAAATGAATATATGTAAAATAACAACATTTTATTAGATAGTAACACACATTTGCTCTAATAGTAACACACATTTGCTCTTCAGTTTGTGTTATATGAGCAAATGTGTGTTATTATATGAGCAAATGCGTGTTACATAAGGATAAAAAGTATTTTTTAATAAAAAAGTAACATATATTTTCTCTTAAAGTAACATACATTTGTCCATAGAGTAACATAAATTAAAAGCATTTTTTTTTAATTTATTACATAATATTATTTTAATTTTACAAAAATGCACAATAATAACAATAATAAAAAAATAATGGAATAGATTGTGACAAGTTAAATAGCTTTCACATGGATGGGAAATTCTCAACCCTGGGATTTGCGAGCTTTCACATGTTGGAATTGGATGGGGAAATTACTCCTGCTGCGCGTGGCCTTTTATTTTTTATTGAATCTATTTTTGGAAATTTTTACCGTAGAAATTTCTATATAAATTTTTGTTTTAATTTGGGTCTTAGTTTTGTCAGGTGTACAATCCAACTCAAGTGTATTTGTTGTGATATAATTGATTCTAAGTTTCAAATATTCAAGCAAGAATCAAATCTTCGAAGAACTTCTTCTTCAAAATAATATGAATACAATTGCAGAAATATAAGAATCAAGATGCAAACAAACAACAAGATTTACGTGGTTCGATCAAAGTGATCTACATTCACGGGATGGGGTTCTTGATACTCCACCTTTTTAGCAGTAGTTAGGGCATAGGACACCACGTCAGCTTGACCAAATCTAGCTGGTGGATGTATGCTTCTTCTGTGTCTGTCTCTTACTAGACTATAATTCCTGAGAACTTGACTTTTAGATTCTGAAATTGAGTGGTCAGTATGTTCATCTGTTTCACTATCCTCAGACTCCTCGTGTGGTGTATCTGCCTTAGTAATTGCTTATTCCGAGTTTCTGTCAGGACACCTCAACTTGTAGGCCACCTTCTGAAAGAATGTCATCTGAGTCTTGTATGCTTATAGGTTGGTTGTATCTTATGACTTTTTCATTGAAAGTCGCACTGATAATGCACTTTTTATGCCCAAGTTCAAGATACCATAACTTGTATCCTTTTACACCCTTAGAATATCCAATAAAGATACATCTCAGTGCTATAGGTTCCAGCTTATCCTCCCTTATATGAGCAAATGCTAAGCAATTAAAGACCTTTAGGTTCTTGTAATCTGAGACCCTTCCATACCACAATTCATATGGTGATCTGAACTCAATAGCTGATGATGGTGACTTATTGGTTAGATAACAAGCTGTACTGACTGCCTCCCCCCAAAACACCTTGGGTAACTTTGTATATGACAACATGCACCTGACTTTCTCTAGGATAGTCCTATTCATCCTTTCTGTCAAACCATTTTGTTTTGGATTTGCAGGGACTGCCTTGTGTCTGGTAATGCCTCTTTCTCTGCAGAAATTATTGAAATCCTCTGATACATACTCTAATCCATTATCAGTCCATAGACGCTTAATGAATTTCCCTCTTTTACTTTCTTATTCACTGAGCCAATCTTTGAATTTTGCTAAGGCTTCACTCTTCTACCTGAGTATAAAAACTCATACTTTCATGCTGAAGTCATCAATGATTGTCATGAAGTATCTCCCACCTCCATGTGTCTCAACCTTAGCTGGTCACCAGATATTAGAATGAACATAATCCACATGTGCGTCAGTGATCTTCTAAACCTTTGGGAAAAGAATCTTCTTGGACTTGCCTAGGATACAATATTCACAAAAATCACAAAAATCCAGCTTCATTACCTTTCCATCACCAAATGCCTTCTGTTTTGTCAGTTCTTGGAGTCCCCTTTCTTCTATATGGCCTAATCTTTTATGCCATATTATAGCCTCAGCGCTATACATAACATTGTTTACTGAACCAGCATAAGTGCTGCCAATAAGGATATACAATTCATTAACTTTTTCCTCTTTCAGGTATACCTTATTGTCATTTGTAATCAAGATGAACCTATCTTTTGTGCTGAATTCATAACTAAGTTGATTCAGCGAACCTAGTGAGATGAGATTCCTTTTGAGTTCTAGTACAAGCCTCACATTTGAGAGTACTCTTTCCACTCCATCATGTAGCTTCATCCTAACATAACCACTCCCCTTCACCTTGCATGTTTGATTGTTGCCTAGCAATACTGAACCCCCATCAAACCTCTTCAACTCCCTGAACAATGATTCATCTGGGCACATGTGAAATGAACACCCAGAATCAAGTACCCATTCATCATTCAGCTTCAGGTTTGTCACAATCAATACTTTAGCATTATCATACCCTTCATCAGCAGCAACAATTATATTAGCCTTTTGTTCCTCTCCTTTTTTCCTATCTTCTCTTCTCAACAAATTCACCAGATTTTAATCCCTTTGTGTTCTTCTTTTTCTTATTCTAAAAAACTTTCTTGCCCTTCTTGAATTTGACATTCAGGCCTTCAGCTTGCACTGAAATTTTCTTATCAGCTTGTAACTGCAGGGATTTGTTTTTGAATGCAACTAAAATATCATCAAAGGACAGTTGATCTTGTCTTCCAAATAGTAGTGCATCCTTGAAATTCTCAAAGGATTTAGGCAAAGAATTCAGGAGCATCAAAGCCTTGTCATCATTATCAATCTCCACTCCCAGGTTCTCAAGATCATCAGCGGCCTTGTTAAACTCCTCAAGTTGCTCAATCACCTCATTTTCTTCAGTCATCTTGAAGGAAAGCAGTTTTTGCTTCATGAACAGCTTGTTGGTGACAGACGTAGTCTGCTACACCTTTTCCAGTTTACTCCACACACCAAGGGCAGTCTTCTCCTTGCATACCTTCCTTAGAGGCTTATATCTCCAAGCACAAGATAATGGTGCTATGAACTTTCTCTGGAATCTCCTGTTTCATGCTTAGATTTTTAGACGAGGAAGAGGGTCATTGGTCATCAGGCTTCAGGGCATTTTCTAATCCATGACGAGTCAAGAGAGCCTTTATCTTGATTTTCCACAAACCAAAATCGTTTGTGATATAATCGATTCTAAGCTTCAACTATTCAAGCAAGAATCAAATCTTTGAAGAACTCCTTCTTTAGAATAATATAAACACAATTGTAGAAAGATAAGAAATCAAGATGTTAACGAACAACACGATTTACGTGGTTCGATGAAAGTGATCTATGTTCACTGGATGGGGTTTCTCACTTTACTAAATCAAAGAAAAAATGTTTACAGAATACAAGCTTCAATCTCTCTCTCTGTCATGCATGTCATATTTTCTCTGGTTCGAATACACATATACATATATGTGACACTAACTCCCTAATTTAGTCTCAAATCCATAACCAACCAAGGTGGTTATAACTGCCAAGAGTAACTGATCAAAGCCCAACAAAATTATTCATCCAACAACATGAAATAACCAACTATGCCATTGTGATTAAGGCCGCCTTTGTTTTCCTCTGCTTCAAATAGTTATGGACATTCAATAAGTTCATAATTGTCAGTTCAGGATAATTCAAACAAAGAACAGCTCAGTTTAAGTGACTCAAGAAACCAGCGCTTTCAAAAATCAGGATATATGCTTTCAGTATACCAGTGCTTTCAGATTTAGGAAGTGACTTCAGGATACTAAGCTCAGGATACACAACTCAATAACTCAGGAAACCAGTACACTCAGGAAATCTATGCACTCAGGCTCAGTATGAAACCATACTTTCAGGATCAGGATTAGACTCAGTTTTCAGGTTCAGGATTCAAACTCAGGATTGAAAACTCAGCTTTCTTTTAAACATTACAGTATTTTTAAAAAGTTGCACTATTTATTACTGAAAAGTCACGTATTATTAGTGAAAAGTTGTTGGGACAATCTTAGTATTTTGATTAGATCCCAAAACCCCTTGATGAATTTGCCTAAGTATAGTTCATCAGGATGATAGTTTCAGGATAGTCAGGTTAGAATAGATTTTTCCATTTACAGGTATTCAGTTCAGAGGGAATGTGCTGAAGATTGAAGACTGATGGTGACGTCCCAAAAGTCTGAAGTCAGAAGTGTTTTCCAACCCTGAAGGTCAAGATCGTCTTGAAGATGATCGACCTGAAGCTGAACCTGAGAAACCTGAAAAGACTTCTGAAGCTGTGTGGAAGCCATCCTAAAGACAACCATTGATGAGGTCCATACTGAGTACTCTAAGCACGCTCAGGGCAGGGCTCTATCAGTGAAGGGCTAGTGTAACCTTGATCAGGCTGAATGTCACCTCTGATGTTCATAAGTCCTGACTTGGGCTTAGTATCAGTTTATCTGATACTTGTAAATCCTGACAAGGCAAGGTTACACGTGCAGTGGAGTCTGAGGAATAAAGAGAATGTCAGCATCTCCGTAATAAAGACAAACATTTATTCTGAGTAAAGAACGAGGACCTCAGAGTTATAAATGTACGAGGTTTAACAAAGTCAAAGCTGACAAACTAGCCATTGACAAACGACCAGTGAGGAGGTGACACGTAAGTACGGAGATTGCGCAACGTTTAATGCTCCTCAGAGCTGCAGGCGGCGGATTAGAGAATTGCTATACTTAGTATGGAAAATGTCAGTCAAGGACAACCAAAGTCTGCACCTACCTAATATAGGTAGATTTGAAAAGATCTCCTCCAATGGATCTTTTCAAATCTCCCTATAAATACAGATCACTTTGCACCCATTCAAGGTTACGGGAAATTTCCAAGTGAAAGCGTTTTCAAGATTCTAAGCACTCAAAGAGCATTTGAAGCAACACTCTGAAGTTTTAAATTTCCTTAGTGTTGTAGTAGGAATCTGATCTGTATATTGCTTAGAGTGTTAATCCTATCCTTAGTATTGTTTTGTTAGAAGGATTAACACACCTTAGTTGGAAACCAGAATACCAAACCCCTCAGTTTGTGAGAAGGTTGGTTAGAAGGACTGGGACTTGTAAAATGCCCATGGGTCAATTCCTAAGAGAGGAAGAAGACTACTCGTGCACCTTGGCATGTTAAAAACAAGTATCTATCCTCAGTGGTAGAGGGTAGCTTCCTGTTCAATCAGGTCGTGGACGTAGGAGTTGGTTATCTCCGAACCACGTTAAAAAATTCCCTGTGTGCTGATTTACAGGATCATATCTGTCATCATTATAAACTGAACATACTTTCATCAGTTTTAAAACTGTCAGGAGGAACCAATTCTCCTGATACTTAAACTTGTGCACCAGCCTTAATCACGGTTTCCTAAGCAATACTGATTAAAGTTTTCAGGAACTAAAAAAACGAGTAGAAAAACTTAAGGGCTCACTTTCCGCACGTACTCTAGCTTACTGAGATAGCTGTCCAACCGACTTGCTTCCGAGCTGTCAGTAGGTTTGTTATCTCTACTGAGCTTCTGAGAGCACTTCACTCAGTTTTAGCCTATCTAGTTCCTTACTGATCTGTCTCTGCTGCCCCTGTGGACCATCAGTTTAAGTGAGCACATCAGGATCTTCCTGACTAAAACTGACAGAGCATTTTCCAGATGATTTTTGGGAAAATCTGACATCAGTGTATTCCCGCCCATACATTGATTTACTCGTTTCGGGACAAACAAAAATGTATTTTTAAAAATACACCTTTTCGTAATAACATGTGTTTTTTAGTAGTATTTTGGGTAACTTTTTAAAATGAACTTAAGTTGCACGATGCACTTGGTGCATAAGAGACTTACTCTTAATTTGGGTCAAGACTGTTTGTACTAAAACTTTAATATTTCTTTCTTGAGTTTTTTGCATTTTTATTCCCACATGACATTTATTATTTTAGAATTGGTCTCAAATATTTCACTATTGATATCATACGATTTTTTCTTGCATTTGTAGTCGCAAACGTTATAAATTTTGTAGATTTGATCCCAATATTTTGGGACCAAACCTGTAAATTTTATAAAATTTTGAACTACAAGTGCAAGAAAAATTATGAATAATCATAATAATTATTCTCAACGAAAGACAATTTTTGTCAAAAATTATGTAGATTTTGAACAAAAGAAAATAGTAATAATTAAATTGGGAATATTTCAGTGTTGACAGAATTATTCCATTGCACTTTGCCTTTTTTTTTGGTAGTGAGGATGTGGCATGTAATTATGTAATACCTCAGACCAGCTAATTATGTACTATCTCCGTCACTTGAAAGTTTATAGTACTTTTTTATTATAAAAAATTTAAAATATATATAATAAATAGAATGTGTAGAGAATATAAAGTGGAGATTTTAAGAATAACTTTTATTTTAAAAATAAAAAATTTTGTGGGACAAACAAAAAAGAAAAAAATGCAAAATTCTCAGAGGTTAAGTTAGTAGTATTTCTTTATACTAAAAAGAATGTCACTACAAAAATTACGCATTTTAGTAACCAAATTATCGACCACTTTTTGATCGCTAATAAGCTTTAGCTACCGATTAGCGACCATTTTTAGACGGTCGCTAAATTTAGTGACCGTTATTTGTGTCGATCGTAATATTAACGACCACCAATGCAGTCGTTAAACGTGCTAGCTCATGACCCGTTCGGGTAAAACTCAACGACCATTCAAGATGATCGGTATTTATAAATTAACGACTGTCTCAGGCGATCGTAAAGTAATTGATTAAATTAAAATATTAATTTTTATTGAATTTTTGCGACCACTATATGTGATCGTTAATTTATATTTAAAGATCGTTTTAAGCGGTCGTAAAATTATATATTAAAATAAATATTAATTTTTAGATTTTTTTTGCAACCAACGAATGATTTCGTTAATCTTTAAATTAGCAACCGTTTCTGGCGATCGATATATACATTTAAGTAAAAAAATTTTTTGGCCAAGCTGGTTCGAACCCAGGCCCTTCTGAGGGTTGGGGGAGACTCAAACCACTTGGCCAATGACCTAGTAGCTCAACTATAGTGGTGCATTATGTATATGAGTCTTCCCAAACTTTGAATAAATGGTGCATTATGTATATGAGTCTTCCCAAACTTTGAATAAAATGTGCAATATTTGTGCCTGAGGGGAGTTGAACACCCGACCTCTAGGCAACTCAGAGGTGACGTGTTCCTGGGGCACTTATTATTATTGTTCATTTTTATACAACTAATTCTATATAACTCCAAATTGAGTCACGTTATTTTAAATTCATCAAATTAATTTATTTTTATTTTTAATTTTTCCATATATATATATATATTTCAATAACTTTTTTAACGTTATAATTGTATTTTATACAACTAAATTTATTTCATTTGTTTATTTTTATGCAATTAATTGTATATAAGTCCAAATTAAGACACATTTTTTTTTAATCCATCAAATTAATTCATTTTTGTTTCTATTTGTTTATATATATATATATATATATATATATCATTAATTTATTTTAAAATTCATCAAATTAATTCTTTAAAATTCATAAAATTATATATTAAAATTTTTTATTGCATAAATTTAATATTTTACATTACTTACTACAAATGTATAATTTAGTTTTTTTTTTTTTTTTTGCATTTAACAATCTATCATAAAAAATAAACACAAATTCTTGTGTGCACCTAAGTGCATAGGATGCACCTTAATGTTAATTCAAATTTGATTTTAATTTGATTTTTTAAAAACACACAGTACACGCCACACTATGTATTTTTTTGGCAATTGAGGCATTAGCGAGTTGTTATTAGGGTATTGCTTAGAATTATTAATGGGGTATTAGGAAGTTGTTCTTGGGGTATAACTAATTTGTTTTTCGGGTATTCCAAACTTCTTGTTGGCGTATTAGTAAATTGAAGTTAGTGAGTTATTTTTTGGGCATTATTTTGACTTGTTCTTGGGGTATTATATAGACTTGTTCTTGGGGTATAACTTATTCTCCGGGTATTATTTATTTATTTATAATTATTCATTTATAAATTATTCTTTGGATATTATAAATTGTTCTTTAGGTGTTATAAGTTCTTCAAGTATTATAAATAGGTCTTCGGGTATACTTATTTATTAATTATTCATTTATTACTCAGTTGTTCTTCGGGTATTATAAATTATTCTTTGGGTATTACTCATTTAATTATTATTTATCTAATAATTATTTATTTATAAATTATTCATTGGGTATTATAAATTGTTCTTTGGATATATTGAAGAACTATATTCCGAATTTGCATTTCATACTAGTTGTTCACATCTGAGGAATAAACCAGTTTAATGAGGAAAAAACATTGTACATAAGCAAAGTAAAATGTTACTCCTGCCTCCACATTCTGAACACATTATGTTCCCAATTCCCCCACAACTGGCATCGATCATAAGCAATGAGACGTCAACTTTCTCACCACTGTGGTCAAGGCTCTACACTATTTCAGGCTCATATCTGATCTACATGTTAGGATCTATTGTTAGTATTTTGATGATATGAAAAAAATACTTGGCTTGTAATAGGACCAGCTGAACTAGTTTATCAGCTGATGAGTAGTCTATGATTAGATAGATTTCATGTAAGGGGGAACCTTGCAGCCTAGAAGATCCAAGAGTGCTTGTGGAGAAAAAGGTCAGCTGAGCTCGTTGAAGACTTAGCTGATTCCAGAAGATAGAAGACCAATGCAGCTGATATAAGTTAATTAAACTCAAGAAAGAGGAAGAATCCAGCTGAAGAGTCGGATGCGGTCAAGACAAGGACCAAATCAGCTGAGGATCTTCAGATCAACTGAGGTCCACCCAGACAAGTCGAGGACCACTCAGATTAACTGAGTACTTTACTATCAGCTGAGGTTTGCCCATGTCAGCTGAGGAGTACCCAGATCAGCTGAGGTCGTAACAGACTGCTGCTTTTAAGTCTTGTCCAATCAAGAAACGGCTAGAAGATTTCCAGGAGCGAAGACAATCAATCACGGGGTCAAACTTGAGTAATTAGAACGCAAAGATTTGAAGACTCCCAGAAATCAAGAAGCGGATCAATCAATCACTCTGATTGATTGAGTCCAGATTTATAACGATTTGATTTCTAGTCAATCACCAACGACTAATTAATCAATCCCTATAGATAGGAGTACCAATGAATAAAAATATAATGTCATTCTACGCGATTTAACTTGCAGAAGCGCTGCTGATTTTTCACTATACTCAAAACTTACTCTCACTTAAGAAAATCTTTTGTAAAGCTTTGTAGAAGCTAGTTAGTTAGTTGTAGACTTTGCACTAACAAGTTGTAGAGAGTAGTACTCTCAAGATCCTAAGTAAGGGAGTGAGAAAGCTAGTGGATAGACCCACAATTCACGTTGAATTATGAGAGTGGAGTAGGATTTTCATCCGAACCACTATAAATCTCTGTGTTGCTTGCTTTGTTTTTCCTGCTTTACTTGTGCACAATCACATTAAAAGGATTTTCAACCAAACATTTTTGCACAAAATATTCACTTGCGCACTCAACATTTTTGTTGATTTCCAAAATCAGACGACCCTCAAGGTAGTCTGCTGATTTTATTATAAGCCAAAAATATTTTTTTTTAAGTGCACACAAGTCTATTCAATCCCCATTTCTAGACTTGTTTGAGTACTTTATCCTAAAACATGTCTTAGGGACCAACAATTGACATTTAGGTTATGTCATATATGGTTTCATTGGGTATTTCCTAACAACGGTGGTGGCTTGGCAGCAGCGTGGAGAGGCGGTGGGGCCACCAGAAAGCTCATGACCTGGCTACGATTTTCGTATTGTATGAACCCCAAGGAAGGAGGAGGAGCAGCGCAGAAGGAGATTGGTAGATGATCATACATCCCAGGAACTCTTTGGTGCATTTCTAGATGAGAAACAGGGAAAGCTTCTTCTTTTCCGGTGGATGGTTGCCATGGATTCCGGTAATTTGCTTCTTCGGATGCCGGCCTTCGATTTCAGACGTGGTAGTTGGCCGGATTTCCAAATCTAAGTAGGAGCTTCAAAGCATTCTCGGTATGGCA